>CAXARK010000577.1:0-42742 GCA_963971205.1 Aethes cnicana
AGGCCCGCCACATACAGTCGGAATTCGCCGAATTTTCAACGAACCTCGCCTTTCGCTCCATCTCGTTGGAGGCCTACCGACAGCTCGTCTCCCGGTCCGCGGACGCCGCTTAAGAACTTTCCGGCCCCATCGGTCATCAGTCTTGTGAGCAATGTCAATGTGCCCGGTACAGTCGTAATTCCGTAACGGAATCCCGCAACGGAATTCCGATCCGGAAATTCCGAACGCATACCGTCCATATAAAATGTATATATGCAGTTATTCCTAACGGAAAACTACTGCGTGACCATATACGTTCGGAATTGCGTTGCGGGATTCCGTTACGGAAATACGACTATATGGGGTACATTGCTCACAGGGCTGATGGCCGATGGGGCCGGAAAGTTCTCGAGCGGCGTCCGCGAACCGGGAGACGAGCTGTCGGTAGGCCTCCAACGAGATGGACCGACGACTTCGTGAAAATCGCGTTCGGTTTTCGTGGATGCGAGTGGCACAGGACCACCTTGGGGGAGGCCTACGTCCATCAGTGGACGTCTTGCAGCAGACATGATGATGAAAACAATCATCTCATCTCATCACCATCATTGCTTAGGTGACGTGCCATGTCTTATGCGGCAACCCACACTTCACGCGCACTTACATACATGCTGCAAAGCCATTCGGTGCGACGCGGGCATTTAACTTGGTGTGAATGTGAACGATGCACTAAACCAGCGGTCGGCAACCCGCGGCCCACTAAATATTTATCAATGATTAGTTGGCCCGGTGAACTTCGTATCACCCGAAGGCGATTCATTTTTATCTGTTCGTTTTGACTTTTCTCGATTTTTTTTCTAAACCTTCCCTGAATCACAGGGGATAAGACAAAAAAGAATCAGCCAAATCGGTCCAGCAGTTCTCGAGCCTTAGCCAGGCTATCACACGGCGATTAAGATATAAAACTAACCATATTCAACTGTGTGAGTGATTCAACGTCACCATCCATTACTTCACTTATGTTGGAGTTCAAAAACGCCTCCCACTCTTCCAGCTCAATAGCAGACGGTTCCTTCACTGAAAATAATAAGATTTAAATTTGATTAACAGAAGAAAAGGTCAGTTGTGTGTGAAGAAAGATTTATAATGGCACAGTTACCTTCATGCTTGTCTTCTGTCGTCGCAATATCATCATTATTTGCTATTTCTCTATCAGAAACTTCTTCAATTGCCTCAATTTTCTCAATGTCTTCATCCTTTTCCTCCTTAGAACACTTCTCTTTCTCTGTATCAATAATACTTGGAATTTCAATGGCCGGCTCACTTGTACGTCTTTGGCTTTCAGGTTTATTTTTATCCCAACTTCGACTGAAGTGAAAAGATCTTTTGATACTCCTTGTTAACCTGTTCCCTCCACTCCCAAATCTAAGTTTGTCCCTCGAAAACTGCAACAGCTTCTGTTTATAAGATGGTGGCACACTTTTACTGAGACCCGAACTCACTTCACTGCTACATTTGCTTGGGCTTTTCGGATTTTCTAAACTATGAGATGCCGTGTCTCCATTCTTAGATTTCTGCTTTACATCTGCAAGTTCAGGTTTTTCAATTTCGGCCGGTTTTTTATCAGTTACTGCTGATTTTTCATTATTTTGTTTTTCCTCCACAATTTTGTCCATTTTATTTAGGTTAGTCTCTGCTTGTTTCTTGTTGGTGGCGATTAGCTGTGCCATATTGTTTTCGAGGTTACAGACCACGAGATTGGAGTTGTTCATGACATGATACTCGTGCCGGAGGAGTTTCGCGTTCGCAACGGTAATAGGTTGGCTTTGGTCTTCATCGTCAGTCTTGAGGCTGTCTCGTACACTGAAGGCGCTGGTCGCTCGCACGCTGTCATCATCAGACATGGGCACACACTCAGTAGCTTGCGGGACATTTCGAATATGCCGAAGGTCGTGTTCCCTTATATTTCTCATTGGTTCCTTGTCTAGCTTCATAGCTCTGTAGAGAATTGATGAAAATAAGTGATTGATTCCTATCACCACTTTAAATGAAAATTATACATTACTAGCTTCTGCCCGCGACTTCGTCCCCGTGGAATTTGGTTACAGCGTTACCACGGGAATTGACTGTTAAACTATAACAAATTATATACGAAAACCTTCCTCTTGACCGCATCAAAATCCGTTGTGCAGTTTTAAGGATCTAAGCATATATAGGGACAGACAGACAGCGAAGCGACTTTGTTTCATACTATGTAGTGATGATTGTACAAATACCTTGCATTACTGCTGATTTTATCCCTTTGAAGTTGCTTAGCCTCCTGCTGGCTATGTGACAGTGGTTGAGTGAATGGTGATTCACTTTGTACATCCTCTGGGAGTATGAGAATGTGGCCAGCTACGAAAGGATGTTCTAAAATATCTGACCAAGTCATTCTCTTTACAGGGTCTTTGTGGAGAAGTCCCTGTAAAATAGAGAAAACGTTTTTATTTTATTTTAAGAAAAATGTTTAGTTATATTAAAAATACCTCTACTTACAACTATTCTATGTTACCTGTAAAAAGGAGCGAGCTTCTATTGTTATGAAGCTGGGCCACTGAACAGGTTTATGCCGGATCATTCTCACTAGCTGCAGTATGGACATGGTGCAGAACGGAGGCTGTCCTGCCATCAGCTCATACACAATACAGCCAAGGGACCATAGGTCAGCCTGAAAATCACATAATATACTCGTTTTAATAAAACTCGATAAGAACAGTGAAGCCTTTGTATGCTGTGTCCCCGATGTATCCCAAAATTTTGACATGGTTTTGTATTTTTTGTTCATGCCATGCATTAGTACAAGCGCGGATCCAGGAGGGGGGGGGGGGGTCATGGGGGTCATGACCCCCCCCCCTCGGCAGGACTAGGTCATTTATTTTTAACCCCTGATGCAAAAAAGGGGGGGGGAGTTGTATGACGTGAGTCAAAAGCTGGATCCGCCCTTGCATTAGTACTATTGGATAGCGAGGAGCTTTTAATTCACTTTTTTATGGTGCTACTTCATACGAAAGGTTAATCTGTATTTTGTGTCCATTTTTGTCACAAATAAATATCATTTAATTGAAGTTATTTGTAAGGTTAGCTCTTGTATAAACCTGGATTAATTGTGTTTGTTCACAAACTCTAATTAAACTTGTATATAAATTGCGAAATTTCTCCAACCTGATGGTCATAAGGTTTCTCATCAATTAATTCTGGAGCCATGTACAATGGAGTGCCTTTGATAGAAGTAAGAATGTGAGTGGAGTTCGTCATGATCCTTGCCAGACCAAAATCACATAGTTTAGCACGCCCACTACTGTCCAGTAAAACATTTTGAGGCTTCAAATCTCTGTAAAGAAAAGTAGTGTATCAAATAAACATTTTTACTGGGGCCAGATTTAGACACATTTCATTTATTATATTGAAAAGAGATTTCAAATAACCTAAAAGCTATACTCGTCTATTGTTGCTAGTGGCATAGCAAGTGGTAGGACCTGGTGCTAGGCCCGTCCGGGGTGGTACCACCGTCTTTCCCCGATAACCTGCTACTAAATAGCAGTGCTCGCACTGTTGTATTCTGGTAGGGGGTTTAGGGCAACCGGTGAAATTTCAGGCATAGAGGAATTCCATCTTAAGCCTCAGGGTAGGCAATGCATTTGAGATGTTATGGTTTCCTAATGGGGATCATAGGATTTCAGTGTCCATGGGCCGCAGGGACCACTTACCATCAGGTGGGCTGTGCGATCGTTTACATATATAAACGACATAAAAAAGTGTAATTTGCAAACCTGTGTAACACTCTGTGAGAGTGTAAATAATACAGAGCTGACACCAAATCCCAAGTAATCTTTTTAACTTGGTCCTCATTTAAGCAGCCCTCCTTAGCCAGTATGCTGTGAAGTTCCTTCTCCGCATATTCTGTGACGACGACCAATTCCGACTCTGTGTCGAAACTATCAATCATAAGTATTATGTTTGGATGTTTTAGCTGCCTCTGAATATCGCATTCTAGCCTTAAGTTTTTCAAGTCCTTTAACGAACGTCCTTTCTGGAAGAAAGAGAATGAAAGATGTAATGATTTATGATAATTAATTGAATATTTATATTCGATGCGCTATAAAGTGATGTGAACCTTTCTTATAACTTTCAAGGCAACAACAACATCGGTTTCTTTATTTTTTGCCTTGAAAACTCTACCGAACGACCCTTCACCGACAAACGATATGACATCGTAGTTTTCCATATTAGTTAGACATTTAAAAACTTTGTATTTTATTGTAACTAACTAAACAAAACAAAACTTTAGAACCAACATGAACACAGTTCGTTCACGCTTTTGCTGTCAGTGTCACTGTGAGGCAACTGTCAAAAATTACAATTCACGTAATTTGTTGTCTAAGCCTAGCATTAAAACGTGCTAAGTTGAAAGTAATTTTAGAGTAAAAATGTTATGTAGTATTTATTTATAAGAAAGAATATTTGAAATTACATGCAGTTATTTATCCTTTACATAATTTTAAATGTGAAGACTGGTGGGCAGGTGTAATCAGAGATTGGAATGCGTTGTCGGTAATCCTTCGACAAAAGTTCGCCAAGATCATAGACATAAATAATACTTCGTATTATTTACGTCTATGGCCAAGATGGAGCGGCGAATTTAAATAGTTGAAGGTCATGCCTGTCAGTGGCTCAGAATTGGTCTTTGTGGAGAACTCTGACTGAAGAAGGCCTATCTTAGCTTAATCGGTAAACGTCTTTCGGCTGACTTGATACCAGACCTACGTACATTGCATAAGTAAATATCGCCGCTCTTGGACTTTTCGCGTGTCCGTGCCCGTTATAGTCCCTTGTGGTAGGGTTTGGACAATTATACACCAAATAATTATATGTAATTTATACATTATATCTACTTACCAATTTATTTATAGGTACAAACGATCTCAGAACCGCGACAAACGGCTCTAACGATTTGGACGAAATTTGGAATTACGGGGACTAAAAATCGATCTAGCTATAAATATATAGGTCTCATATCTGGGAAAACTAATTTTAACTCTTTTTCATGCGAACAAAGCTCGGTGGCCCAAGTAATAATCCCATATCCCATATATATATATTATATATTATATATTATATATTTATATATATATATATATATATATATATATAATATTATAAAGGCGAAAGTTTGTTTGGATGGATGTATGGATGGATGTTTGTTCCTCTTTCACGCAAAAACTACTAAACGGATTTTAATGAAACTTTACAGTAATGTAGCTTATAGATCAGAATAACACATAGGCTATAATTTATAAAGATATTCTCACGGGAACGGGAAAAAACGGGATCTTTCATTTTAATATTTCTGCGCATACGAAGTTGCGGGGAAAAGCTAGTAATCCCATAAATTCACGATACTGATTGCGAACGAACGTTATTGTAAGGTAGGTAGTTTTCTAAGCAATTTTGCGGTTTTAGTCATATCAGTATCTAGATAGTATGGTACATAGGTACAGGCACAGTAACCTACAGGGGCCTCACCCTAACTTCATACGACTCGGAGGTATTCTGTTTATAAAATAAATACGACCTAGATATACACTATATTGTAATCAGGTAGGTACACTATTAGTAAAGTTAATATATACCTCATTATGGATCCTGCACCAATATAACGATGCCTGCACCTTAAAATCTTGAGACGCTTGCTCTTGTCCTGCTCGTTCATAACATATGTCGCATAATGAAAGACCTAAATTCCTGGACCTAGAGCAAATGCGTCCAGGGGCTATATTCGAAGTCTTACTATAGGGATCTCCCTGTTCCCTTTAGGATCGCTCAAGCGTCGCGTGAACTTTAAGCAGCTAGATTTAAAGTTCAACTTGACGCGTGAGCGATCCTATAGGGAAAAGGGAGGGATCCCTATTTAAGACTTCGAATATAGCCCCAGGGTGGCTTGTCTCTCAGCATGCAAATGATAGTTGACTTGTTGATTCAACTGTAGGTCTGTAATAAATACGCAGACAATATCCCCAAAGAACTTACACGGATTTTAATAGCAATCCATTTCGAAATAAACTGAAAAACATGCTAAAAACACGTTTTATTTCATTTGTAATTGGACGGGAAAGTATGAGCGCGCCAATCATTTCGTGCCACAATCACGGTTGGAGTAATCTAAACAACACATGATAGAAGCATAAAATAGAACAATGGTCAGGCTGCTCGTAAAATAAGCAAACCGGCCACAAAACTTCGACAGCGCGTCCGCTATTTATACGCGGCAAGCAGCTATACGAGATAAAGCTCCGAATCGCTTACACACAATAAAACACCGACTGAGCTATAGCTTCAGATGTAGGAGCATTATATTCACGTTAAAACATATTATTCCACAGCCGTGCACAATTCTATAAACAAACGAGACAGAGCGTGGGCGTGTGTGTACATTAGGGATTTAGTAACTCGCGCTGTTCGGGACGGGCTGAGGTTACATGATGGGGATCCGGGATGGGGCTCCTGGGGCCTCATTCGGGTCTATACATAGGGATATAGGATTTCCCACATCCCAAATAGAATAAATAGACAGTTGCGAGAGATTAAATTATTCGTACCGAGAAGCGCACTTTATTCATCTGGGCGTATCGCTCTTGTTCATGTTCACGATTGG
This sequence comes from Aethes cnicana, assembly GCA_963971205.1. Taxonomy (NCBI): domain Eukaryota; kingdom Metazoa; phylum Arthropoda; class Insecta; order Lepidoptera; family Tortricidae; genus Aethes; species Aethes cnicana. The sequence continues at coordinate 6,671 of CAXARK010000577.1, forward strand.
ACTGGGCGGAGTCAGCTGTCTCAGTTTATGCGCCAAACGACGTTTGGGCTTTGGGATTTACTGGCTCACTTAAGCACAGTCACTTTTGACGTCCCGAGTAACGGGTTTATCCGAGAAGCGATAGGGAGATTCCTTTGCCGTGCGCTATAGAATCACTTCGTCAACTCGAAGTCTCGCATATGCTATAGATAATAAATAAATAAATATCTTGGGAAATTTCACACAAATTGACCTAGCCCCAAAATAAGCAAAGCTCGTACTATGGGTGCTAGACAAGGACATAAATAGAGAAACAGTACAAACATATATAAAAATACTTACTTTATTAACATCCATGGCTCGAGTACAAACATGTTTTGTGCTCAGCACACAAACTTTGCCCGTAGCGGCATTCAAACCCGCGACACGACAGTCGGAGCAGTGGGTAGGGTCACTACCGACTGACCCAAACCAGACGTCAATAGGCGTCCTTTTAGTTTCAGTGTGTTATGTTTTAAGTACTTAGGCGCAATATATAGTACAATCTGTTATGATATTACATCCTGGAGTGTCTCGAAGTGTCCGTTAGCTCGCAAACTTCTTGTGTAGCCAATCTTCCTTGTGAAGATCCTCGCGCGCATTGCAGGCATGCGAGCTCGCCAGACCGAAAGCGGTCGGACCACCATCATCATCATATCCTGGAGACTCATTCGGGAAGCAAAGGGATTTCATAGGGATTCTACAGGGAATCTTTAGGTATTTATTTATCCACGCGATTTCAGAAACGGCTCCAACGATTTGGACGAAATTTGCAATAGAGGGTTTCACAGGGGCGACAAATCGATCTAGCTAGATCTCATATCTGAAAAAACTCGGTTTTAGCTATTTTCACCCCAGAAAAGCTCGGTTGTCCGATCCTATGTCATATATTGTCCCTTCTATTCTCAACCAAAATTAAGTTAGGCTCGGCACCGACCGCGTTAAAGGCATGCTAAATTCAAAATAGAGTCATAATAACCGCCAGAAATATGACCGATTTTACGGACTGCCGAGTTCATAACAGAAGCTCAAAATAGCCTTGAGAGTTTCAGTGCTCACAAAAATACGATTGATTTATTTGATACGCGTCGTAACTACCTACATTTAGTTTTATTGGCAGCCATAGTGTTCGCTAGTCAGTTGTTGAGACCAATGGGTTTTTTTATGGAAAAGAAAGGATTGTTGGGTACTTACGTGATTGTCGTGAGAGATACGACAAAATAGGTAGGTAATATAATATGACAAATAAGGGGTAGGATATGAAGTTATCTTTGTCGAACTATAGCTGGAGAGGCACTCTCAGAGCTCTACCGTAGAGCCTCTAAGTATGTTCTATGTTAGGTACATGTCCATCAATTTACTTTGACTCGGTCATCATCATGGTTATTGAAATAAAACGTCAAGTTAAAAAATCGTATGAATATTTTTGATAATGTACCTACGATGAACTTAATACCTTTGCATGAATAAAAGCACCGCGAGTTTTTTTAATTTTGCCCGAAATCGTGAATATTATAGATCTACTAGCTGACCCCGCGGACTTCGTACCGCCTTGGAATTTTTTTGAGTATGAAAAATAGCTTACGTCCTTACGTCCTATTCTCAGACCTACTGAACATACACACCAAATTTCATAAGAATCGGTCGAGCCGTTTCGGAGGAGTTTGGCTACAAAACACTGTGACACGAGATTTTATATTATTAGAAGATTTGTAGTAGTAGAATTAATATTCTACTGCGCATATTTAACCTCGGATTATTATTCGAGGTTAGGATAGATAAGTATAATAAAATACTTACCTACTTGTGTTTGCAGTCCAAACATTATGACTTGAAAGTATTCTTGGTAGCGAGTGACTTATGGCTCACTATCGACAGCAGACTGCGGGAGCTAAGTGGTACCTACGACTAGAAATAGAAATGAGTTACTTTACTACTTTATGAGTGGTTTTTCGTCTTCTATTTAATTCTATCATAAACTCTACTTCACTAACATAACATGTTATTAAAATAGGTACTAGGTATACTTAAAATACTCGTATGACGCACGTCCTTGCTAATATTTGAAGCTTTCTCCTTTGGGCGTCCAACTCCAACCTACATATAAACGATAACCTATTCATAGTTGTTTACAAACAAAGGAGGTCTAGTCATGCCGATGTCGTTAACCTCAATTTGAGGTAAAGTAAGGACATTATTGGGTATTGCATCGTGCCAATTTTCCGACTGGGATGCGCCGACGCACGATGGCACGATGACAGATTGATGCAGCGAAGCCACTCTCGAGTAAATGACTCTAAACCGATAGCTCGACACAACTAATCAGGCGTTCGGCGAAGCACTTACACCGTTGACACAGAGTCTATAATTGCTTTATCCGTGAGCAAAACGTTGTTTAATGTTTTCTAAGAGAAATACCACACAAAAGGATTAATGCGTTTGTTTACTGTTATTGGATTTATGTCGCTAATTACGTTTGAAATTTTATTTTTCGCCCCGAAATATTTATTTGCCAAGATGCATATTATTTCTCCGAGACGTGACAAGTCATAACAACGGGTGCTATATTATGTTTCAAAGATTCATTAAAGTATGCATGGCAAAAACATGGGAGCAATTGTGCATTTTTCATGTACCTATAGTAAAAGAGATGGCCTATACGTCTATACCTACACATAGACCTAATTGCATATATCACGTTGCATGATGGTGATCAATGATCACGGACAAAAATTTTCACTGCCTTCGTTCGTAGTTAATCAAATAAACGGAAGCAATGTTACCAATTGGTTGCCATAAACTAAACTTGTGTATAGACAAATAAAATATTAACAGTTCGGTGCGACCCTTGAGAACGGTTTACACAACATAAAAGGCGCGAGGATTAAGCAATAATATACTCTGCATCAACGACTTATGTGCTTCACCACGCGCCTTCTAAGCTGTGTCGTGCTGTATGTTCAAATGGCTGGGCACACTAACTAGAACTCGCGGTGTAGTCGATCCAACAACTAGGGACATGAGTAAACTTTCCATATACCAAACACTTTTGGATAGACCGTCCCCCAATATTAGCGAGACAGATCATCACTTCTACATACGTAGGTACTAATGGTACTACTACTACTACTACTACTACAGCCTATTTGCGTCCCACTGCGGGCGAAGGCGTCCTCTCATCACACGAGAGGGTTTGGGCTATAGTCCCCACGCATTCACAGACATCGTTGAATGAACGCAGATGCGTACAGGTTTCCTGACGATGTTTTCCTTCACCGAAAAACTCAGTGGTAAATTCAAATTGAATTTCGCACATAAATAAACTTAGAGGTGCGAGCGGGCATCGAACCCTCGACCCTCGGCATGAGAGGCGGTAGGTCGAACCACTAGGCCACCACGACTTCTTACAAATGGTACTATCTCAGTTAATCTCACTTTAAGTACTTAAGTATATTTTCATTTTCACCTGATTGATAGCTAGCAAAATCCAGAGAAAGGTTATTTTGGAAGTTTAACCAGGTGAAAATGTAAGGAAATCACCACCCACCGACCTCATTATTACCGTCGCAAAAATGACTTCATGATTACAGTTAGTTGCACGCTTAATGACCCAGATACAGCGGGGGTCGTAGACGGAAAATTATACCTTTTTCCCGTTTACAGCACGCTACGCTTGTTTACGTTTTCCTTCCACGTTTCTAACTAAAAATACGTCAGCATCCTGCCGTTTGGGTCGCGCGCTATTGGTCGGCGCGGCCGCAGGAAGCTGAGGATTTGACGCTGGAGGGGCCGGACTCCCCTCCCCCCACCCCCGCTCGCATGAAAAGCCAGACAAACTTGCGAAGAAGCAGAAAATAACGCTGAACGCTGGAAGCTGCAAACTCGCGGCCAGTCGTGTTGTGTGTCTCGCAGTGTTAACAAGTGACCGCAAACATGCAAGAAGACTGGGTAGGTGTTTTCAGTGTTTATGTTAATTCCGATTTCCGAACAGTATTTTGCAACATCCGAAAAAAGACATTATTTTTTAAAGTTGAACAATATCTGCAGTCGAGAATTAAAATAAGCTGTCGAATTTTCATGTTAATAAAAAAAATGAGAATAGTGGAAAATTGGGCAACGAATCTGATATAGATGCGCACGAGTGGACGTTAACAGGAGCTGTCACTCGCTTGAGAGCGTGACGTATGTGGATGAAAGTAGTTGATTTAAGACACCTGTTCAAAACACAATACGGTATTTTTTCTTTTTTTAGTATATGCTGGAGGAATAAAAGACATTCTTTTCAATTTTTAAATGGTTTCTAATGGTACTCTTTAAATGATACTCAAGTATCATTAATTGACTTCTTATAAGCATAAAATAATAATTAAGCCCCCACTTCATGAAAATAATTTCGTTCCAATACATAAAATGAATGCATTAAATAAAATTATACCTAGTTATTTACCTCTATTTTTTTAATATGATTATGATATTCGATTATACCCGAGATGAAATAAATATCGGATATGCATCGCATCCACCCCTTTCATCAAAACAAAATGATGAACAGAAAACCCCTTAGGACCTTATTCGAGTTTGTAAATTGGGATATGGGCCATCTTTTTTTTTTTTTTTTTTTTTTATTACAAATGGGCTTGCGTTTGACCCTGATCACACCTGATGGAAAGTAATGATAGGGTCTAAGGTGGAACACGCTTACCCAGAAGATGCCTATTCACTCTAGACTTGAATACACCAAGATTATAGGAGCTGGGGAACACACACGCAGGGAGGGAATTCCATAGTTTAGCAGTGCGAACAAGAAAAGATTTAGAGCATCGCTTTGTACGACTCATGGGAAACTCAACCACATGAGGATGGAAACCCTCCCGTCGTCTAGTAGTCCGATGATAAAAGGTAGACGGTGGTATAAGGTCGTGAAGTTCCTGAGCGCACTCTCCATAATCCATCTACCCACATCCCTAAATATATCGATTCTCTAACTCTAGTTAGCAACATCCATACTAATAATATTTTAAACTAGCTTCTGCCCTGCTTAGTTCCCGCGGGAACTAAGCATTTTTTCGGGATAAAAAGTAGCCAACATAAAATAGGGTCAACGTAAATCCACCCATTTAAAAAATTGAGGTAATGACCTATAGTTTTCGAGTTAAACTCAGAAATACACGCCTACAGACAATTTTTATATACTTATGCCTACCTATGGAGATAGTTCGACTCCCGGGTAAAGTTTACAAAGGTTACTTTTGACAACTGAATTACAAGCGGACGAAGTCCAGGGCAGAAGCCAGTAATTATAGAAGTAATTTAAAAAACCTATTGAGAAAAACGTAGGTTTTGATATTTCAATTTAAGGACTATCTACTGCTGTAATAATATTCCAATAGAATTTTCGCGAAATAGGGTGACGACTTATCGTTATTTAGGAAGGTATATGGGAAATGCCATATCCCTATTTTTAACTCGAATAAGGCCTCTGTTTGCAAATTGTGTCACAATATCTCGAGAAATAGAATCAATACTAGTGGCATGGTGTGCGTTTAGTGTGAAACCATTAAACGAGCGGTGGTAAACATAGCAGCACCGTTAGAACAGACCATGCAGAGCTCATACACCGGTTCAATACTAGCAAAAAATAGACTCATGTACTTACGCTTAGATGTGCAGCTTATTAAGATAGTGCTACGCATTGTTGCAAGCAATAAAATCCCTGAGTCAGTGATACGATAGTAATCAACACCTTTGTCTTTGAAACAACATATATTTTTATTAAGACATTTTGAAAATATGATTTTACACACCATATCGATAGAAATGAATGTAACCTATACTTATAAAACTGTTTGGCTGGATACTGACTGACTGATGACAAGGCACATCCGACTACTGATCTACTGATCAGTAGAAACTACTGATCTTAGGAAGTTGAAATTTGGCATGTAGGTTCATTGGGACATAAAAAAAGCATTAAGCAACTGCAACTATCTGCAACTAACTTTCTTTTCTCTTACAGGCTGACGAACTCCCCCCTGAACAGATTGCCGGTAAGTACCTAAAATACCGAAAATTCAAAACTGCTAAGGCCACTTGCACCAATCCCGCTAATATCGGATTACCTCGGAGCTGTCAAGTTGATACTACAACTAAAAATTTTAAATAAAAAAATACTTAAAGTTCACTATAAGATTGTCATAGCTGGGTCGGTTCACTTGACACCGACTTCACAGGCTGTCGGAGTTTGATTGAAGTCGGTTTTTTTTTTATTTTTTTTTTCGGCTGCCTGTCCGAACAAGGATACAACGGGACGTAAATAGCAATGTAGTCTTTGAAACTGATGCCAAAATCGTAGACGTGCTAACAAATTGTGAGGAATTCCTTCATATTTTCATGGAGCCCATCATCAAAACTGAACCAAATTAAAATGGAAGTAAAAGTTGGAAGTATCGAATAAAAAAAGAATTGACGAAATTATGCGTGGTCATACATTAAAAAAAAAACAAATATACGCGTCGAAATTGAGAACCTCCTCCGTTTTTTCGTCGGTTGAAAACCTGAGTTAGGAGGATTTAAGACGAGGTTAGCGGCCGTGTGCAAGTGAGCCTAAGCAATTCGAAACGTTATTCTATGCAACTTTATTTATCGCCTATACCATTAGTATATAAAAAAAAAATACTTAGCCAGTTTCCTCCGAGTTTTTATTACCTACTCGTATTTTATGAAAATAGCGTAACTGCGCAACTGCAGGCCAAGGTGACACTTCTTGCAGCTCCATTAAATTTTGAAGGCGTCACGAATTTACCAAGCTATAAACATTGTTGATTTCCGTGCGTAGGAGCAGAAGAAAATTATAAAATATCTCTGTAGTTGGACGGCGGCTGGTTTCATACAGACTGGTGAAACATGTGGGTTCTGTTTAGAAGTCCGTTCACAAAATGTGCTCCGGGAATTAATGAACCATCTCGAAATAACCACGCATTCACCTTGTAGGGCGTGACCTGAAAAACATATCGGAACTGTTTTGATATACCTACATGCCGGTGCAAACATTGGGTTTAGATGGGGTTTAGGATGCTTTGGAAATAAGTACGTTACAATCGAATGATTATTTAGTTAGGTCAATAATGAACAGGGGTGCTTTTTTTTAATAGTAGAGTAAATTTAAAATTTTCGTCGAATCCTTACTAATATTATAAATGTGAAAGTGTGTTTGTTTGTTTGTTTGTCCTGACCTATATGTAAGTATCATCGGGTACGCAAATTCTAAGTCCACACGGGACGAAGTCGCGGGCAAACGGCTAGTAATAGATAGTAATGACAAGGAATGAGGTCCATTTCTTACATAGCGTTCAACAGTCCTCGGGGTTAGTAACGCGTTCGTAATATTATGTTTCCTAATGTCCACCAGCTTACCATCAGACAGCCTGTATACTCATTTGCCTACCAATACCATAATAAATAGTTTTCTGACTTCTGACATTTATAGAATAAATACCTAACTCATATTTTTTTATAAAATATTGATCTGATGATGATGAATGAAATTCACAGTTTTTAATTAATTAATAACGAGACTTTTATGTAAACATACTAGAACACTTACTTAGAACAAGACCATTTTCTTCATGGAAACCAATTCATAAAGTTCTTTTTCTTATAATTTGTGTAGTGGACTGGCCTTTTGAAAATTATCGATTTTGAAACATTTGATTTTATTTGAACCTTTCCTTAAATTTTAAATGAGAAAAAGTACCTACTGAATTTTACTGAATTTTACTGAATTTCACAGATTTAGAATTGCAAAAATTGCGTTAAAAAAACTATATGATTATAAGCAGAATGATAAAAAATGTGCGAAAAGCATCAAACTTGTAAGCGACGGCGGGCGGCATAGCGACGCGGTTGGCGAGTAGCCAGCGCGGGGCATTCGATATAAAACACCATTGTTTAACTAAACATGTGAAACATTTCAAAGGGTTCCGAGATTCTGTGGCCACTATTCAAGCTTTGAAATTAAAGAGATCTGTGAATAATAGCTTCTGCCCGCTATTTCGCCAGCGTGGAATTCGGTTATTGGGGAACACAACGGCGCGAGCATTTATGGAAATGGTTATAGGAGGGAATAGCACATGGTCTATTTTTTTTATCCTGATTTTAACCAACTGTGCCAGAAGAAGGATTATATTTTCTGGTAATGAATGTATGTATGTTTATTTGTTTGGCACATTATGTAGCCTAATCGGCTTGATAGATTTCAGCTTGCAAGGTGTCGTTAGATTCGTCTAGACTGTGAGAGTGACACTGGATGTGAGTATGTGATATTTGAGAGTGATATTTTATGGAAACAGTTTTCTAAAACAGAAATGTCTGAATACTAAGAGTATAAATAAACGCATTTTAAATTAATAAGTGACAAATTTACTTATAATTCCTACTTTACGATAATTTAGAGGATATGTACCTATACCATCAGTTACTGAAATAAATAAATTAAACGACACCTAGAATGTCACTTCATTAGTTACGCACTGACTGCTATGACTATTAAAATATAAACAAGCGATATGAACATGACCTACTTCAAAAAAAAAGGTAGACGATGGATATGATGATATTCATAAGAGTATGCTAATATAAATACTTAACGCACTGTATTACTCATCGCATTTCTACTCTTTTTTTCGATGTATTTATATTTCTGTTTTCTACTTTTCAATGTGCGTTTAGCTGCGTAGGGTTTCAGCACTTTCATCTGAAAACCAGCGCTGTGGCTCTAGCTGCATGCAGCACATGCTCAGCTGCGCCCTTTTTTCGCATCGCACTACAGAGCGTAACGATTATTTTCGGTCCGTGCTTTATGCCTTAAAATTTGTCTGTAATTTTTTCATGTTTTTATTGTATATCTTGTGTTTCATTTGTATGTTAAGAATACATTTATTTTAACAAACAGTTAAAATAAATGTTATGAGTTATGTTAAAGGAGAACATATATACCATGTCACGGCTTTTCACTTTCCGAGTTAGATAATTGATTTTAAGAAATGTTCACCAAAATATCCAATTCATCACGATACCTTCAGATTTAAAGAGAAATACTTACAGAATATTTCCACTATTTCCAGGCTCACTTAGCGACGGTAAATTTTCTTTTTTGGGAATACTTAACTTCTTAATGATTACGCGAGATCATCGTCGTTATCATCGACCATAGATAGGTAGGTACTTGTTCTTTTTAGAGCTAACAATAAATGTCGATTATTAAACAAAAAACAATAAGTGTTGAAAATAACAGAAAACTCCATTAATAAGTACTCGGTACATTTATAATTATAATAGGTATAGAGATAAAATATACTCAACTGCAATGAATTTGGGTCACTTTGTATAGCATTTCCCATACAAAGTGACCCGAATTCATTGCTGTTGAGTGTACAATACTCGTACAGTACAATATAGGTACTTTATTGAACACCACACATTCAAGGAACAGTACGGACATAATGTAATTACACAAAAGGTATGGCATACATACAGCAGGCGATCGATAGTGGAGATGAGGAAAAACAAACTAGGATGGTAGGCGGTGCTCTGCACTAAGATATGCAGAAGAAACAAACACAAAATGTAATAAACATACTTAAATACATTTATGCATAAACATACATAAACTTACATATAATCGATGACAGCCAAATAGATTAAAATATGCCAGAAATTATCCAAGAAAAGAAAAGCAGTATATATCGGACAAGTGACAAATAATGCTCCTAATACAATATGTTAAGGTATGTAGATAAGTTACCTTACTTATGTATCTTTGCACTGCCCATATCAAATGACTGCATATGTTAGCTTACCTAGCTAACTTTTGTTTGTACCAGGGCCTATATTCGAAGTCTTTAAATGGGGATCTCGCTCTTCCCTATGGGATCGCTCAAGCATCGCGTGAACTTTAAGCAGCTATATTTAAAGTTCAACTTTACGCGTGTCCGATCCTATAGGGAAAAGCGAGATCCTATTTAAGACTTCGCATAGAGCCCGTATTGCTATTTCTGACACTAATCGAATCGCAAACGATTATAAACGTCCCGCATTGCGCCTTGAGACCAGTCACAATCGACACACTCAGAGAGATTCTAGATCAATACCTAACATTACATACACAACTGACAATGTAAGGTAAGTTAAAATTAAATATTTTTAGAAATTTACATAAAGTAATTTTACATCACCCTTGTTTTTATTTACATTGTTATTATCACCTTCGGTTCGGGCCACAGAAACCTGCGATCTGGGTCATTTACGAATTCACCACCCTAGGTTGTAATGCACTATTTCACCTCAGCAGCTCGAACAAGTAGACTTTGCTGTCAGAAATCAGTGAGCAAAATCGTGTTTGTTTCACTGAGTGAGACAAAGTATTTTTTAATTTGTTTTTTTTTTTTAATCCATGTATCCCATCAGACAATTGGCTATGGGTGAAAAATGACAATGTGCTCGATTATTTTTTTTAAGGATAGGAATAACCTTCCGTATCAAGAAAAAAAAATCTCGGAATTTTCCGTGTCGTAGATTTCGCGTAAAAAATAAAATTGGTTTTGCGTTATGACGATTGAAATAAAGGTGTTTCCTTGGTCCAAGTATGCAGCACTACTTCTTGAAAAAAAGTGTTGACACTATTGACATTATTGATTTTTTCATTCCATCAGGCAAAGGCCGCCTAAGCCATGCAGCCACAATGTCATGTTTTAGTTTAATGTGATCAAAATACTAGGTATTCTAGATCAAAATGATTCAGTAAGATGCGAAGAAAAATAAATTAAAGTACCTATTAAAAACAAAACGAATTAAAAACTTCCTAAAATGAAGTTAAATCGTTCCTGCGCTTTTTCTTTTTCTTAGTTTGATAACTGCGTACGGTCATTTCATACTGCGGCATCTAAGTAGTACCTACTTTTTATACTAAAATTCGTACTAATCTCAATTTTATTAGCTCTCTTCTTTTAATTTCTTAGAAAAGAGGAGAATTATATTAGGCAAGTCATAGTGCGAATCTATTTTCATATAAAAAAAAAATTGAACAAGAAACGTTCGGATACGCCGTACGCACAACGCATCACCGACGTACCGACGTGTATTTTTAGACATTAAAATTATAAGTTGATTAAACTTCTGAAGATCTTACAATTTTTTAAATTACTTATATTTCTTATAATTATGTTATTTATAATCATTTTAAACTAAAGTTTTATTTAAAGTAAACTAAAAATTTTCAAATATTACCGAATAAATTCTAAATTTATCATTGTACTAGTTTTCGAACATACGTTTAGAAAGTTGCCGCCATTATTTATTCATGTCTTTTTTCTTAATTTTCGACAACTAACTTAAAGTAATTCTTTTAAAATATAAAATTCAAGTAATAATTTGAGTGATAGGAGTGAAGAAGAAAAGTTATTTCATATTTTTCGTGTTGTATTCTTTGCAAGTACCTTTTATGTGTTCTCGCTACTGAGGTGAAAAATTGTACGTGCTACTCGAGAGCAATTTCTTTTACTTCTCGTGCCTGCGAGTCCTTCGCTAAGCTCAAGATTCTAAACTAGAATCACTCGCTAAACGCTCGTGATTCAACTATAAAATCTTTCGCTAGCTCAGGACTCAAATATAGCACTCGAAGCAAAAAACAATTTTGCTCTCTTGTTGCACAAAAAACTATTCCATGTGTTTTAATTTTCTCTAATGGCGCTTAGATATAATTAAAGCGCATGGAACTTCAGTTTTGTTATTTATGGACCTACAGGATACAACGTACCAAAACACCAATGACGACGATATTAGTAATAACAATAACCTAATAACATTTATACCTACGTTTCTTGGACAATTAAATGAAGTCCAGTGCATCCGAAATCAAAAGAAGGAAGTTCATTGAGGCATGTTCACATTTTCACACCTTTTTCATTTAGTCGCCTCTGTTATTTATTTAGTCGCATAGCAGGGCATTGATAGTAATAAAATGTAATCTGATCTCTTAATTTTTTTGTCATAGATACTACTTAAATTTACATATGTAAGTTACCAAAGGCCTACTTGCAATAACTAAGCTTCTAACCTCGGGTTATTGAGTTAACTCAGGTTTAATAGTTGTGTCAATCAACCAGCAATCAACTTAACTAGCGTTATAAGTTAATTCGAGGTTAGCGGCGTTGGCGAAGTCTGCCTATGTGACTTACGCCGGGTTCCTATATATCCACAAAACTCCACGTCTTAAGAAAACAGATCCTCTATGGCGCAAATGTGAAAATTTAAGCATCCGTAGCCAAAACGAGGCGTTGTGTGGAAATAGTAACCGGGCTCTCTCTCTCTCTAGCCCACTTGCACCAAGCCGCTAACGTCGGGTTAGCCTCTTAACCCACGTCAAATTCATACAAACAAATCTGAGTTAAGCGGTTAACCCGAGGTTAGCAGCTTGGTGCAAGTGGGTCTCTTATAACACAATTTGCGAATTTGTGTCCTGGTAGTGGGTTGAATGACCTCGATTAGCTGAAAAAACGTTTCCAGAAACACGAAATATACCGCTTATATTTTTGATAGTTTCTGACGTGAACAAAGTAGCTCCTGTCAGGTCAGGAATATTTGCCAAGTGGCACAAATCAAGCGTGTCCACACTGGAAATTAAATGTTAACATAAGTCAAACTCACAAATTACTATTCAATTATACTTATACATTGCGTGCAATGCTTTACGAGTACTCCATGACTCACGTCTTAAAATATAAATTCTTGTATACAAATATCCAGAAAGAGAACATCTCTGGAGCGGAGTAGAAAAACAATTCTACTTTATAGCTGCTTGAGAGTTATTTGTGCGGATTTAAATTGCCTCAACGGTACGAATAAATTCATTCAGATATATATCATAACAGCACCTTAGATTTGGTAAATTTTAGTTAATGCTAACAATTTATCACGACATTAGTGTGTAATTATGTGTCGCTAGCAAATCCATTAATTATCTCATGTGACTACTTTAATGCACAATTTCAAGTAGGCAGAAGTAATTTAGGTTTTTGTTCGCTTTTTATTAGGAATGTAGATATTATTAATTATTTATATCAAGTATCTATAACGAAACAACTGAAAATTTTAAGAGCACTGATGATAGTCAAATCTGATACGAGATAAAAGAAAATGAAGATTTATTGTCCAGGAAGGGAAAAGCGTTCTGTTTGTAGAAAATTAATGAAAGTAGACACAATGGTGTTCCTCGTGCTAATTTCGAAACCAAATCTTTCACGTCCCGTGCGTTGGTAATTAATAAACAGCTAAAATCTAGGAAAAAATAGCAATAAAACGGTTGGGTCTTTGAGACAACTGCCAAGACGTCTTGACGATAAAAATTAACACGCTGGCAGAAATAAAGTTGTGTTTTCAAAACTTTTTTGTTGCCAAAATATTGTGGGACAGCTGCGCAGTGCCGAAGGGGCGACATTTGTTCCGTCCCGCTTAGACTGCTGAGAAATAAAATCTAATTCAAGATGCTTATCAGATGGTCAAAGCGTTTCACGGCCTTGACTCCGATTACGCCTGTCGACAAATTGGAGACGAGCTTGCGTCAGTAATTAGGTGCAGAGCGGAGGCGGAAACCGTTAAAAGTGCCATTATCGCACCCCCCCGGCCCGGTTTAGTGTTACATCAATGCCGATGTTGCTGACATAGCATTACTGGGGGGTAATTGCATGCAACAATAACCTTATCTTTCTTTTCTCTCGCTCTCCAGTAGGTCCCTTATGTCTGAAGATCGTGGTCAGTTTTGGGTTCGATTCTAAAGCGGATGATTAGTCTTTACTAGTTTTGCTCCAGCGCATCCATTCATCCAAAGACTCATCGCCTTTCACTTTATCGGTAGATTTTGTTTAAGAACAGCTCCGAAGTCTGATCTCATCTGCGTAATTCCTATGGGCAATATCGATTCGTATGTACCTATATTTTATAAGTAGGCATTTCAGAACTAATGACCAGTCCGCTTATCTATCAGGCTCGTCATTAAAATAGAAAGACTTTATTTATGTGGTCCGGGATGTTTTTTATAAAATTATGACGCACGCGTAAAAATATAACAAATTCCAGAAAACTACGAAGAAAATTTTATTACTTCATAAAATAATATATACCGGACGGATCATTATCGTAATACAGGAAGATTGGGACATTAAGTATTACACGTGTTATGTTTTGACATTAAGAATATTTGTCGGGGGGAAAAAATGGCGGGTATGTGTCACCATAGTTGTTTGTTATTTATCGTCGACCTACATTCGGCCCCGCCGGCGATGCACCACGTTGCTGCCCCAAAATAGCTGCATTGCACAACTTATTCGCACATAGGTGCATCGTAGAGCATTGAACCGCTGTCCTAAACCCATCTCAACCCGCCCAACGATCAGTTTGAAGCTTTTTATTGCCAGTGCAACATCGACAATTGCTCTCGGGAATTAGGGGTGATCAATTGCAGATAAAAGTGCAATTAGTCTTTAATAGTAGCATTTAAAATGGCTCATCATCATAATTTAAACATTGAAGGTAGCAGAAAGATCTAGAAGGTAGAATAGAAAAGTTACGTAATAAGGATTATAAAAAGGTGGTGTTTTTTCCAGTCCTGCGGAAGGCCTTCGATGGCTTCGACCACAACCGCTCGGGCAGCATTCCCTGCGACTTTGTCGCCGACATCCTCCGGATGATGGGACAGCCCTTCAACAAGAAGATTCTTGAAGAGCTGATCGAGGAAGTCGATGCCGACAGTGAGTATTCACGTGTACCTACTTCTTTAACGGAAGAAACTTTTTACTGAAACTGGCTGTGTTACATTATTTCAAAAGCAGATTTAACAAACCTTTGAGTATATATTTATCTTTAGCGTTCTTTTAACTAGTTTTACATGAAATTGATACGGAAATTAGTTTTGAGGCTATTTTAAGCGGATCAGTACCTGCCGCCATTTCAACTCGTGAAAGCACGGAAATAGACTGCTTCTAGCTCCATCTCTCTATAATTTAATTATACAGATATTTTTAATACTGAATTAGATTTTTGGTTACATGAGACATTTGATTAATTCCAGAGTCCGGTCGTCTTGAATTCGGTGAATTCGTAACCTTAGCCGCTAAGTTCATCGTTGAGGAAGATGCTGAGGCCATGCAGAAAGAACTCAGGGAAGCGTTTAGATTATATGACAAAGAAGGTGAGTACCACTACCCATAAAACAAAATCTGCATAGCGTATGAAACTAAAACGTATGTTTCGCAATTTCTATTTAACATTTCCTTTCTCCTCAGTGGAGGTGGAGTCCAGCAGTGGACGTCTTACTTTCTCATGTCGATTCAATTTCAAGTAGATAAGTAATACACTAGACAGGTAGAGTAGTTAATACACTCAGACTATTGATGTCGGAATAAGGATCTCCACTATATTATCTATTATAAAACGTGGAGGAAATATTTAAGAGTATTATTGCTTTATGAATCCCGTTAGTGTCAAATGCATATTTCAACTTATTTTACCCAAAACTCAGGAACTACCATTACTTGCTTTTTTTACTTTTTATCTTTCCCTGCTCTGAACTCTGTGACTGTAGATTGTAGATACTACTCGTTGTTCTTTGTACGATAAATTAATAGTGACGTAGATCCCGTAATATTACTTCTAGGATACGGTGCACTTGACTCATGAATCTCATGATCTATTAAATACTTACGAGAATCCCCGTGTTGTATCATCATCATCATCATTTCAGCGGAATGACCAGCTGCTAGACGTAGGCCATTCCCAAGGCACGCCACTCAGACCGTTCTTGTGCTCCCCACGACCTTCTCCGTTCGTCTTTACTCCATTTTGTTTGAATCCAGTCAAAAAATAAAGTTTTAATTTCAGCGGTCAATCTAATTTTACCATGTTCTTTTAAACACACGTGATTTTTTAAGAAAACATGTTTATTTTTTAGGCAACGGTTACATTCCCACGTCAGCCTTGAAGGAAATCCTCCGTGAATTGGACGAGGGCCTGTCGGAGGAGGAGCTCGACGGACTCATCTCGGAAATCGACACTGACGGCAGCGGCACCGTCGATTTCGACGGTAAGTGCTGAAGTGCTCTACTGACCCTAGGAGACGGTATCATACAGGATCAAGCAAAACGCGTGACGATATTTTAACCACGGTATTAGTTATCGATTCTAAGCATGTTTTTTAGGTATAATTTTTTTTTCGAGGTGGTAAAAAATTTTTCATCGCCCAGTATGTGATTGATGGTGTGAGCGATACCTGAATCCCATACTTTTTTTTTTCAAACTCGCAAAAAATTATAATCCTTGTGTGGGTAAAATATCGTCACACAACGTTTTGCTTGACCCCGTATAGTAATCTCCAAGAAACATTTAAAATTTTAATGTAGGGACTATACATCCGTGAAAATATTATTTCTGAGAGAATGCCTATTGAAAATTGTAATGGTTGAAAAAGGCTTCCTGCTGAGTTTGTTTGGCTGGCTTGTTCTCAGCAATGGGCTAACAAGCGCTGGTAGCTCCATTTAATTTTCTGACGTGTAGAAGTGCCCGATAGCCAATTTGTTGAGTAAAGGATTTTAATAAGGAGGATTTTAATTTTAATTCTATTCAGCACGGTTCACAACGGTAGGTTCATTTACGATCTTCAATAATATAACTGTTGTAAATGTCTACATATCGTGAAATTGTAATTGTAGGTATTTTTAAATTTTTGGCAGTTTTGTTCTCAACAATGGGCTTAGCAAGCGTTGGTAGGTAGATAGATTCATCTTGATTTTCTGATGTGTAAAATTGCCCTGCAGAATAAGGGGCCTCATTTGGAGCGCAAAAGCGATTTCATAGGGAATCTATAGGGAACGTCAAAATGTCACGGCGCTCAAATTGAACTTGAAATGTAGATACTCAAAGTTCAGTTTCAAATTCCCTTTTGCGCCTCGAATGAGGCCCCTGACCTTTTTGCTGTACGAAATTGGTTTTGGATTTAAAGCAGAAAAGCAAAGGACCTACTAAATTGGCTTTCATCTTACATCTTGAAATTTAACCTATATGTGCCCCACTTGTATCATAAATTTTTTTCGTCAAGAAAACCGCCTGTTAAAATGTATGGTCCATCGCAATGAGCCTGCAGATCTGCCAATCATTTTTTTACCTTAGGACACTTTTTAAGTAGTGCAAGTGGGACATGATAATGATAATATTATGATCTATTAAATGTGTAGAAAATCTCAAACCCCGTTATACTTATAACGTTTTGCTATACTCTCGAAACTTAAATAGTCCGTTTCTTTTTTAGAATTCATGGAAATGATGACCGGAGAATAAACGCCTGCTCTCTTCACTTGAAGCTTTTGAATTAATTTAAGGACATCATTTTCTACATCTACATTTCGTCCTAGTCCTACTATTACCAACCTCGAGAATACCGGAACAGGGGACTAACAGAAAATGAAACCAAACACCTCTCTTCATTGGTTAACACGAAAGTATTATTGTATGTATTGTACAAAATAATCTTGTAATATTTGATGTGTGTGACTGCGTAATGTTTATACCTACTTATTAATAAATATTTTATTCTATTATCTGTTTTTCATTCTTGCTGGATTTTTAGTTATATTATGACACGTGTAACTCTTAGCTTCTGATATATAGTACATCGAACGTCTCAAAATACACTGAAATAACGTTCGAGTTGAGCAATATTTATTATATTTCGTGAATATTTCTGCTCGAGTTAAAAATAATGATTCCCGTGTTTTTAAAACGGGCGCCAAATTGTCCTAGATAATTTTGATGACATCAAATTGAGGAAATTTGGCGCCAGGCCAGTGGAAAGTAATGAATCTATTTGAGTTCTTTATTATTTCCACTTTCTTGTTAAACTCAGACTGAGTTATTTCGAGCATTAATTACTAGCTTCTGCCCGCGACTTCGGCCCACGCGTACTTCGGTTATCGCGTTAACGCATTCACTGCCACTTCTGTTTTACGAACTTTCGCCAGGTGCCACATCTGTCATTAAGGGAACATTGCAACGCACATGTGCGTTCAAGGCACTGCGGGAAAGTCAGCAAAACGCATATATGCGTCGGTGGCAGTGAATGCGTTTTTCCAGAATGAAAAGTAACTGTCCTTTCTCGGAACATTTACCATCTTTATCATTCCAAATTTTATTTAGATCGGTCCAGTGGTTAAGGCGTGTAGAGTTAACAGACTTACAGACAGAGATAATTTCACAATTATAATATTACGTAGTGTGGATATTTCATTTGTCTAAAAATGTGTAACTTTAAAACCAGGAATGAACGATTCTTTATTTATTTATTTTATTCAATCGGAATGGACTCAATACAAGTAGCGCACGTATTCGTATTAGAAAAAGAACCTACTGGTGGTCTTCGACATCGTAAACCAATGACCAAACGCAATACCACAGCAGGTCACCTTATTTTTATGGAACTTCGTTTATCTGATCTCAGCAGATTGTCCACATTGTAATACAATATTTCACCGCTCCTTGTGTTCCTCTCTTTAAATATCTGGTACTCAAAATTATCGGAAAAATCTACCTGCACAAAATTTAACGCGACTATGAAGTAACCATACTTATTTCGTTACTACCTATAACACCGTTACTTACTACTGAAAAATTTCGAATAGATCAAGTACTTACTTACGTAATTATGTACCTATGTGCTTTAAAAGTATACTTTCATAAACGTAGAACTTCATCATCTTATATTTATTTTGATCAGTAAGGTACTTAATAGAAATAAAAATACTTTTCAACAATAGTGAATTATTTATTATGAAATTTGTGTATTCGTGTTCACAATCCAAAAGATTTCAAGAACTTTTAGTGTTTTTAATAAATTCTTACTGTGGCCATTTGCATTATATGTATAATATAAATATCTGTTTCGAAGCTCATTGTATTATAGTACAATTTTATTTAAAAAGACGGAAAGACCCCAGTCCATAACAATAAATTAAGTATTATACATATGGCATGTAGGATTTTTTTCCTAGAAAGGGTCCCCACACTATACTTAAATTATTAAAATTGCGCGTTGACATCTTAAGAATCTATTACGTATGATCAAAGAGTGAAAAATAAATTGTAAGAAAATGTCAAGAAATAATAGAATACCTACTAAATTAAACACTCAAATAACTTATCAGCCTACATAAAACGTAGACCTATAAACACACATTTCAAATAACTAACACAAAATTACATTCATTACTGTTATAGCGGCTTTCTGACAGAAAGAAGCCAGAACAGAGATTTCATAATTTTCTACTTATATTCAATCTGGAAATGTTTAAAATTACGAATAACTTCGAGTAATAAATAGGAAGGAATTAGATAGAAAGGACATACACAAATATTGATATAAGTAGAACGTGTGAGTCAATAACGTGACACGTACAAACTGTTTTAGTTGCATAACTTGACTTCATGTCAGAGGATAGGATCATTATTAAGTTAGCCTTTTCAGTGACGCAGCATCGTTATCCAGTGATATCAAAGTGGTCGCAGCTAAAATGAAGAATCTATCTCCGATGTCCAGCAGGGGCTATATTCGAAGTGTATAAGCGAAGTGTGTGTAACGTATAACGTTAACTAATAAATCATCGACGGCGCGTTGCCGATAGTAACAACACTTATAACTATCGTCACCGCGCGCGCACCTCCCTAATCGCATCTGCCGCTAATTTCCGAGCACAAAACTCGCATGCACGCGCAGCGCAGTTCATACCAGCCTCTCGCTCGGAGAAGTAAACACGTCTTATCTTACGTACGCGCTCTGCGACGGAACGCCGCCATCTTACCTCACGACGCTGTGACTTTAAATAATCATCTTCGTTTATTAAGAAAGTGGTTAAATTCAGTGTTTTAATCCCAAATTGGGTAAGTGTTGCACCAATGTTCCTTAATTACGCCTTTATACCGCTAGATCGCTCGTATTTTCTTATATTTCATTGCAGAATGTGAATTGTAACCGTTATAACGGCCCTGTTCCTCTGTCTTTTGCGGCTTATGCGCCTTGGACAAGGAACTACGCATTTAACTTTCTTCTTTAACGCTTATTTCAATATTGAACATTTTGTTAACTCAACTGCCAATAGCGTTAATCTAAAACGAATATTTCTATTTTGTGTTGGTTAGAATCTAAAAATCAGCGTCTAGATTTAGTTAGTACCTATAACTTGCACTTAAGCTATTGCATCGGGTTCTTTCCATTATTCGGTTCTGCTATTCTCGTTTAAATCTAGTAGCCGCTATTATCTAGCAATGTAATAAACCAACGGCCGAAAATTATTTAATATGTGTTTAGTTTCAGCCGTTTTGTTCATTTAACCTAAAATGTGAATTAACCTTTTATTCATAGCCACACATTTTCATACCAACATTCAGGCATTAGTTTAATAACGGTATTACTAATTCTCCTTTGTTCTTTAGCTCGGTCACGCTTGATGCCACGTTTGAAAAGAAACGGACATTTTCGTAACCACGTAACGGTCCGACGCCATTAAATGATTTTCTAGTGTCGATCTATTCAAAATTAAACCATAGATTATTTTCCTTCACAATTATTAATGCCATTATTGAACATTTATTTTTACATTATGCACTAGGAATTTCCTAACGGATTTTATTCGAATAACAGCTGACCTTTCTTCTTTGTTCGTTAACTTAGCGTCACTTTTCAAATTTAACGGCCATTAACGTAACTGCGTTGATGCCCGACTTCAACATTTAGTTTACTTTATCCATTTCAAATTCTCAGTCCAATTAATTTTTCTTGCTGAATTAACAACACTTTTATTAATTTTATTTTTTCTGAAAATCAGAATGTCACACAACACGCTACATCTTCTCACGGCTTTCTTTGTAAGAAATAATGCAGAATCGCTCAGCTACGCTATGCTTATTCCTTGACTTTGCAGATTTAAATATTCTATTCTGAAATGCTAGCCTGCAGCTATTCGGCATTGATTTCCCTCTCACCGCTTCACCTCTGTACCTGGACTGCCCATCAAGCCCACACAATCTCACTAATCGCTCGAGTGTAAACCTACCCCTTGGAATGTGCGCGCTTGATGGTTTACGGTCCAGGTCATGCTGGATTTTTTCCTAATGCCGGCAATGTACGCCGCATTCCAGGAACACCCCCCGGGTTGGAAATCCTGCCGCCATCTGGGACTCGGCACATTGGAACGCCGCCATTTTGCCGCCAAGTGCCGACTCTGCGCTGCTTGCTGCCTACCCGACCTACGGGACAACCTGCTGAAGTGCCGACTCTGCGCTGCTTGCTGCCTACCCGACCTACGGGACAACCTGCTGCGCGCCACGTCACCCAAGGGGCGTACGGTATCGCGGAACGCCACGCCGAAGACAGACCCCGCACAACGGCCTTGACCCACGACCTTTTTTCTTACTTACTAGACAATATACGTCTTAAACCTTCTAAATCTAACTCATTTTGCTCCGTGTAGGGTGCCCTGTAGGTGTAGGGTCACTGCTCACGTGACAAATTGGCGCCCATACCGTGTTTTTTTTTTTTTAAAGGTTGTGTTTGACGGGTCTGTCTACCGGCTGGTGAGTTCTCTTGTGTTGTTGTTGTGGTGTTTGTGTGTGTGTACGTCCAGATTTTAGCGGAAATCTGTTCTGTGCGTGTTTATACTCTGTATCTGTCCTTGTTATTGTTTTGTGTTCTTTGAACAAAATTTTTTCTAGTTTTGTGTTCCCCGTGTAGGGACGGGTCAGAATACAACTCCCTACCGCCGCCGGTAAGCGTGACGTAAGAGCCGTCTAACCGAGCAGCTGATTAATCCTTAGTGGAAGACAGCTGTAGTTAAGTTAGGGACTAGCGGGCTAGCGGTTTTTTCTTTGTCATCTTAAATCTTTGATACTCTTAACCTTGATTTCTTTTTTTTTTTTTTTGAACCGCTTGTAATGGTGCCGCACTTACCCAGTATTTCGCGGTTATTATTATTTCTTCCTAGGCAATTAACTTTTTATTTTTATGTTTTTTTATTCACCCAGTAAAGTCGTAATGTCTTTTTCTCACATTGTATCCCCGTGTAGGGACGGGTTAAGAATACAACTCTCTACCGCCGCCGGAAGCGTGACGTAAAAGCCGTCTAACCGTGTAGCCTTCTATCCTTAGCTCAAACCGGGTGCAGGATAGAACTTCCCCGTGTAGGAACGGTTTAGAATACAATTTCCTACCGCCGCCGGAAGCGTGACGTAAGAGTCGTCTAACCGAGTGCTGACAAGTCCTTTGGTGGGAAACAGCTGCAGCATAGTTTACTCCTTGCCTTGTTAAATAGCTTCTCGCATTATAGCAACACTTACCACTAGAAATCTTTTTTTTTGTAACTTAAAGTTCGACTATCGTCTCGCCCTAGTACTTATCAACCTTAATAATTTTACAAATTTTCAATTGTTGCATTTGAACCTATTCGATGATTATTCAGTGAACTCCATTAATGTACACTTTCTCCTAGCAAAATTCCATTTTGACCTTTGTTTCTCAAGCCTTCACCAGAGGTTACTCTGTTCCTTGGGAGTAGTCTCAATAGAAGCGGGTGGTGACTTCTCACCTATTCTCAAGCACGATTTTGGTAAATTTAGAGAGCCTAGTTTATTTCTCAAGCCTTCACCAGAGGTTACTCTGTTCCTTGGGAGTAGTCTCGATCGAAGCGGGTGGTGACTTCTCATAATAATCTGTATGCATTTCTCAAGCCTTCACCAGAGGTTACTCTGTTCCTTGGGAGTAGTCTCGTTCGAAGCGGGTGGTGACTTCTCATATTTTGTGTGTACTTAAAGGCAACTCTAATTTCCTAACCTTCGTTGTAACCAGGACCCTGCTGCAAGTTCTAGCTGGAACTGTTTACAACTGTAAAGTTAAACATCTCAAAACTCGTCGCTAGAATCCAGATTCAAAATTTTCCTCGTTTTGCTCCAAGCTTCCTGCCTGAGCGGATTTTTCCTAGGAAAAATCCTACTCTAGGAGGGGGTGTACTGTAACGTATAACGTTAACTAATAAATCATCGACGGCGCGTTGCCGATAGTAACAACACTTCTAACTATCGTCACCGCGCGCGCACCTCCCTAATCGCATCTGCCGCTAATTTCCGAGCACAAAACTCGCATGCACGCGCAGCGCAGTTCATACCAGCCTCTCGCTCGGAGAAGTAAACACGTCTTATCTTACGTACGCGCTCTGCGACGGAACGCCGCCATCTTACCTCACGACGCTGTGACTTTAAATAATCATCTTCGTTTATTAAGAAAGTGGTTAAATTCAGTGTTTTAATCCCAAATTGGGTAAGTGTTGCACCAATGTTCCTTAATTACGCCTTTATACCGCTAGATCGCTCGTATTTTCTTATATTTCATTGCAGAATGTGAATTGTAACCGTTATAACGGCCCTGTTCCTCTGTCTTTTGCGGCTTATGCGCCTTGGACAAGGAACTACGCATTTAACTTTCTTCTTTAACGCTTATTTCAATATTGAACATTTTGTTAACTCAACTGCCAATAGCGTTAATCTAAAACGAATATTTCTATTTTGTGTTGGTTAGAATCTAAAAATCAGCGTCTAGATTTAGTTAGTACCTATAACTTGCACTTAAGCTATTGCATCGGGTTCTTTCCATTATTCGGTTCTGCTATTCTCGTTTAAATCTAGTAGCCGCTATTATCTAGCAATGTAATAAACCAACGGCCGAAAATTATTTAATATGTGTTTAGTTTCAGCCGTTTTGTTCATTTAACCTAAAATGTGAATTAACCTTTTATTCATAGCCACACATTTTCATACCAACATTCAGGCATTAGTTTAATAACGGTATTACTAATTCTCCTTTGTTCTTTAGCTCGGTCACGCTTGATGCCACGTTTGAAAAGAAACGGACATTTTCGTAACCACGTAACGGTCCGACGCCATTAAATGATTTTCTAGTGTCGATCTATTCAAAATTAAACCATAGATTATTTTCCTTCACAATTATTAATGCCATTATTGAACATTTATTTTTACATTATGCACTAGGAATTTCCTAACGGATTTTATTCGAATAACAGCTGACCTTTCTTCTTTGTTCGTTAACTTAGCGTCACTTTTCAAATTTAACGGCCATTAACGTAACTGCGTTGATGCCCGACTTCAACATTTAGTTTACTTTATCCATTTCAAATTCTCAGTCCAATTAATTTTTCTTGCTGAATTAACAACACTTTTATTAATTTTATTTTTTCTGAAAATCAGAATGTCACACAACACGCTACATCTTCTCACGGCTTTCTTTGTAAGAAATAATGCAGAATCGCTCAGCTACGCTATGCTTATTCCTTGACTTTGCAGATTTAAATATTCTATTCTGAAATGCTAGCCTGCAGCTATTCGGCATTGATTTCCCTCTCACCGCTTCACCTCTGTACCTGGACTGCCCATCAAGCCCACACAATCTCACTAATCGCTCGAGTGTAAACCTACCCCTTGGAATGTGCGCGCTTGATGGTTTACGGTCCAGGTCATGCTGGATTTTTTCCTAATGCCGGCAATGTACGCCGCATTCCAGGAACACCCCCCGGGTTGGAAATCCTGCCGCCATCTGGGACTCGGCACATTGGAACGCCGCCATTTTGCCGCCAAGTGCCGACTCTGCGCTGCTTGCTGCCTACCCGACCTACGGGACAACCTGCTGAAGTGCCGACTCTGCGCTGCTTGCTGCCTACCCGACCTACGGGACAACCTGCTGCGCGCCACGTCACCCAAGGGGCGTACGGTATCGCGGAACGCCACGCCGAAGACAGACCCCGCACAACGGCCTTGACCCACGACCTTTTTTCTTACTTACTAGACAATATACGTCTTAAACCTTCTAAATCTAACTCATTTTGCTCCGTGTAGGGTGCCCTGTAGGTGTAGGGTCACTGCTCACGTGACATAAGCTCTAAAGAAGAGCTTTAGTTGTAGAAGAGTGCTAGCGAACTCTTTTGGAGTTAAAAATACTTATATAGCGCTTAAAGTGATATAAAACTCAATTATATCACTTTGGGTGCTACAAGAGAGATTTCTGGAACTGTTGTAGAGCCATGAGTGAGTTATAGCGCCTTTGTGCAGGTATAGGAGTTAAAAGCCACTCATTTGGCGGCCCATACAGGTCCGCCATTTCTATTGAAGTAATAAATAAATAAAATAATCTACATTACACACAAAACATTACAAATGACCTATAAAATTGTTAAATGTTTAAGTATATAGCATAGACACGGAATGCCGATGTTCTTTTATAAAGAAAATGAATCATTAAACTTGTTTTTATCGGATATTTACATATTTGTAACAATGCTCTACACCAATACATTTGTTATGATTCTGCAAAAAGCCACTAAAATGAAAGCCCTTTCAGAATTTGATAATAATATGTATAGTATTTCACAGTAAACTTACCTGCGCAATTGATTTCCTGTGGAATCACAAGCTCACTCACGAAATGTAAAGTACCTTAATTTAACTTCACTTTCAGCCATTAAATTATCACAAGACACTTTACAAATGCAACAAAACTATAAGCTGTCAAACTAAAATATTCTTCGATATAACCTTATGTATATATCGCCACTTTAAGAGTTTAAGGCGTTCATTTTGGAGTATTGTATCGCTTTCAGAGCTAGTAATCGCTGTTGTAGCGCCGTTGTAGAGCTTTAAGTGTTAGTAGTAGCTATTGTAGCGCCACTCTAGCACTAAGAGCGATAGTACCGCAACTCTGCCACTTTAAGCTTTAATTATGGAGTATTGTATCGCTTTAGGAGTTAGTGACCGCTTTTGTAGCGCCATTGTAGCGCTTTAAGTGTTAGTGGTTGCTATTGTAGCGCCGTTGTAGCACTTTAAGAGTTAGTGACCGCTTTTGTAGCGCCATTGTAGCGCTTGATAGTGGCCACTAACACTGTTATAGCGCTATTATAGCACTTAAGGCGCTAAAAAGTTATGCCAAAATGGCGCTATATCGGTGCTATATCGGCTTATAGCGCCGATATACCACCTATTCTAGCGCTCTTCTAACACTGTTAGAGTTAGTGACCGCCATAATACCATCCTTATAGCACTCAAAATTAACTCTTAGTGTTACTTGGGTCGCCAGGTGCCACATCTGTTGTAAGAGTCTCATCCAAAGTAATAGATAAATAAACTTAATAATTTGGCCAGCGTGAACGCCTAGTGATGAAATTTGGTAGGACCCCTCAGTTGTACCGAAAGCACCCGATTCTTTCAGAGCCATAGTGAGTTTACAGTGGGTTTTAAATCTGTTATTTCCTTGAATTTATTTAAGAAAAGACTGTTTAACGAATAAACATCAAAATTTAGCGGATAATGGTTATACACTTTATAGTTTATTACTCAGCTTACGGTATGACACGAGTGAGAAAAGATTAAAATAATAATAATGTGTAAGGTTATAGATATTCGTTAGAGAATACTTAGTCAAACGAGTGGGTAAGAGGTCTTGTCGTATGATAGCCGTCTAATATTCATAAGGACGTTAATAAGAGGACATCTAATTTAGGCTCCCCCTCCTCTTTAATGTTTAAAAGTGGAGGGAGAAGGACCACGCACCTCCTAGGTTAACCACCGTGACTACAGTGCTAGTCCCTTTCAATTATATCAGATCGACACTAGAAACGAGTCACAACCGTCCATTCGCGTGGTCCCTGTGAGGCTCAACCTAGACTGGGCACCTCTCCAGCCAACAGACAAGCAACAAATGCTAACCCCATTTAAACTGTTGGTTTTTATACTGGTCATAGTCGGGGAGTCAGTCTGTTATACTCATCCCAAGTGACCCTTTATATACGACATGAGTATTTGGTGAACGTTATTAATAAATTGATTAACCTCCTATGAGGAATTCATTGTAGGTATGAGTCATAACAGAGATTTAGGATACAATAAGAGCCTCCTCCTATCCTCTTTTCCACAGACCTTAGTTTGGGTCCTCTTTTCCACAGCCTCAAACTACGAGGGTGCTATCTTAATCTACCCTCGTCTTAGTCAGGGAACGCAAATCCGACAATGCATTGCTTTCTAGGAGGTTCTGACCGAAGTCAACCTTCACTTAGAATGAAATGCCCCAGTCCAATTATACAGTTTGGATGGTCCTCTATTCGCTAAAGCAGTCATCCAAGATCGTGTTGTATTGGACCAATGAATGCACTCAGGCGGGTTTCGATTATCACAGACCGAACCCAACATCTAATTATAAAAACAAAACCCTGAGTGCGATCGAAAAGGCATTCACGGCTAAGCTTGGGAACCACCCACTAGTTGGATGATTTAGACAAATAATCAATGAGCTTGCTCTCTAGTGTACCAATTACTCACGTAGCATATATTCTGATTCTAAACTTACTATGTGGTGATACATAACTGCAAAACAGAATGAAGTGAAAACCGAAGGTTTTGTCTTAATGTGTAGGAAATCATATTCAGTCATCGTCAACAGTCGTTATGTAGTTGATTAAATTGTTTTAAGTCGGAAGGTAAGCCATGGTCAGTCAGGAGATTATGTGAATGAACTTATATTTCAGTTGAATGTTATTTATAATTATTATAACATGGTTGTGAAAGATTCGCGATGTTCTCATAGTAGAGTTCCAGGTCTGTTTGATTAGAGAAAGAAAGGAGCGGTCAACAATAGGCTTCCTACGGTCGTATGATGTTGATGAAATTTACTATCTTTATTGTATTTATTAAAGTCTATGCTTGTATATAATTAAATTATACCCAATATATTTAATTTAATGGTCGATAGGGCCAGTAAGCTCTGAAGCAGTTTCCGCGAAGGCCCCAACAAGATGGAGCGACGACCCTGCAAAGGTCGCGGGAACGCGGTGGACACGGGCGGCACCAGACCGAACCGAGTGGCGAACCCTGGGAGAAGCCCACGTCCAGCGTCGGACGTCTACCGACTGAAATGATGATGATGATGCTGATGATGATGATTGATGATGATGTTGGATGAGGGAAGTTTTTAAAAAGTAGCTTTATAAAATTAAACAGGAACCCCTCTGCACTAGTTTAGAATTAAAGGATTCATCTGTTCACTGATTACCTATTCATAGTACTTTATAAATTCTATAGTCTGGTCTCGCAGTGGTAAAGTTCCCCAGCTCAATTATACAGTTTGGATGGTCCTCTATTCGCTAAAGTAGATCCAAGATCGTGTTGTATTGAGCCATTGAACACACTCAGACAGGGTCGCGATTGTCATAAACCGAACCCAACATTTAAATATAAAATAAAACCTCTGAGTGTGATCGAAAAGTTCCAATACCATTCCACGGACTGATCATTCTAATTGAATGATCTTAATCAAATATTAATAGATAATCATTGGAGTCCATGTATCCTGGAAGGATTTGAATTAAGATGTGATTTCGTGTCTGTCAGTCGTGTAATAGTACTACAGCTTCTAACCTCTACTAGTGTACTGAGAAACAGAGGGTGAATGCAGTTAGTTATATTTTATCTAAACCCCATGGAACAATATCCGTCGAACTGCGACATCTACCGGGTAAACGTGAAACTAGGAGAACTAATGTTGAACCGATTATGTATTCCAAACATGAGACTAGTGTTATGTACTTTAGATAGGATGTCGGACAGCAACTAAATTACACAATATTATATTTTGAATACACTTTATCTTTTCCCGGTAACCTGTTTAGTACTTATTATAATTAGTGAATTATGGAATTACTTTTATTTTATTTGCGGTGCCTATTTAAGATTGTGGTCACAAACACAGTTTATTAATTGACAATTATTATTTGTACCTATATTGTTAATTCAAAGGAAAGTCATGATCACAAATAAACACATTATAATGATAATCACCACATAAGAAATTCAAGCTTACCTGCAGTTTCCCTAGATTTTAATGTTAAAGGAAGTAAGGGAAGAACTCGACGTTAGAACACAATGCTAAAGTAAGAGTTGATGTTCTAAATTAAATAACCAGGGTAAATGTTTCATATGCATAAAGCTCTTTATTTCAGGTCAGGGGTGAGAAATAATAGATGGAAAATATAGTTTCATTTATTAGTTCATATTGTAATACATTGCATTCAATTTTATTATTATTCAACACTGAACATTACGTTTCTTCACAGTCAGGACCCCTCCAGCACAATTTACTCAGGTATAGTGGTTAATATAACTCATCTAGCATATTTTGTAGTACTAATACAACGTAACGAGACAAAGGCCTAGTGATGTAGCTACTATATCAGTACGGTTGAATAATATAGTGTTTGTTAGGTGTCGATCGCGAGGAAACCTGCACGCTACCGTGATACGGGACAAGTGATCTTGTGCAACGTAACGAATAAAGCATCGTTATGTTACCACTTTAATGCTCGGGCAAAAGTGAGTTTAATAAATGATCGCGGAGCTAAATAGCAAATTTCAAAATAGAACCGATCTTTGTATATAACGCAACGAAACAAAGGTTTCGTAGTGTTACCACCCTAATGCTCGGAAAAGGGTGTATGGCTCTAATGAATTACCGTGTGTCTAGACAACCTAATTCTAATGTATGATATGAATGATGTATGTAACTCATCGAAACAAAGGCTTCGATGTGTTACCACCCTATTGCACGGGCACAGGATGTTTGTCTCTAATAGTTAATCGCGTATAAAATCGTAGAATTTATTAGTTAAAATGAATAATGCCTGCAACACAACAAAACGAAGGTTTCGCTGGGTTACCAAATAGCACTAAATAACAACCATGTTAATTGAGACATAATGTGTACTAAATATAGACAATTTGGTTTTAAATAGTTTAACTGAATATAAATATTATCTTATAAAATTATCTAGACTTGAATTACCGGTTGTTATTAAGTATGCACACATAAATCAACAAATCAAATAAACACAGTTTAATTAACACAACTTAAAATACACACATGCACATCCTATTGATTTCCTTTCACAGTAAAGAACATTAGCCGCATGCACACCCTGCCTCCCTAGCCCTAAGACGCCCTAACAGCCCACTCTGGGTTCCTAACTTGTGGGGAGCCAGAGTGAGAATAGGAATAAGGATAAGGAAGGTAGGAGCCCCCTGGGATTGGATTCGGAGCCTATTGGGGTTTTTTGGCCGGATACTGGGGGAGTCCCGCAGCTCGGCAGGCCAGTATCCGACGCTCCATGCCTTGCACAAAGGCCCCCAGACTCCTCCTCCCAGAACCAGCGCATGGCCGAACTGTTTCAACGTTCTGAAAAGAACGTTGGCGGACCCGTCCGAAGATCCACACCGCCTTGCGACGTTAAGCCAAATACAATCTTTGACACCGTTAGGCGACTGCACTTGTATATAGGTATTGGGATAAAAGTGAGTCAATTACAGGAACCCTGCCGTCTAGCGACCAGACTCAACCGCTAGCCCAGATTAATTCTGAGGATCTAGGAGTCTTGTCCCGGCAGGAGGAATTTGAAATGTGTAAGTAATTTGTGT
Source organism: Aethes cnicana (assembly GCA_963971205.1). Classification (NCBI taxonomy): domain Eukaryota; kingdom Metazoa; phylum Arthropoda; class Insecta; order Lepidoptera; family Tortricidae; genus Aethes; species Aethes cnicana. The sequence goes on from CAXARK010000577.1 coordinate 37,295, forward strand.
GAAAGTGTAAGTATCTTTGTGCACGAAGACCTAGTCAGGGACAGGAGACAATACTCACCGATAATGTCCCAATCGTCCCACTATCACTTCAAAACAACTTTAACTGAATCTAGTTACTAACTGGGAGCACCTTCGCCTCCAAAGATCTGAACGAAAAAGCCTCGACCCCGCCACTGTCTCTCCTTTTATAACCTTTCCCAAAATTCTCCCCATTACCATATTTGGTCACGGAAGCGATTCCACCAAATTATCTCCTTATTAGGGCATTTTACATAAGCCATTTCGCCGATCCAAACTTCCGGTCCTCACCAGTTGCCAGATTCATTTTCCAACCTTCATTATAAAGTACTTTTATTTCATTATAACGACTTTCCATACACTAAATTATTATACATTCAACCGCTTTATTGAACAAATTCTCTATCAATATTTTTAGATAAAACAGTTACTTATTTTAGCCATTAAATGAATATGAATCATAGAATAAAAATGATTTATCTCCCTTCAAATGGGTAGAACATTATTAACTGGCAATATTAGTATTAGCCTTGATTCTATAACCTCTTTCTATTGGTTGAAGACGTCATTGGTGCATTCCTTGAAATCATAGAAGTATATAAGGGTTTGATTGGCTAAATTTTACAGTCTGCCAACTTCCTATAAAAATAAAAGAAAATATGCAAATTATTTAAATTTAAAATTATCACAAGACCATTAAAGGTCCGAAATTTATCCTTAGTGGCATAAAATAACAAGCCAAATCAACTGTTTAGCACTAACAAAACGCATGTCACTTATTTTTGAACAACCCAGGCCGTTGTTCAGATATGTCAAATTACCTAACCCCTTTTCAATTTTTGTTGTGCAACTTTCGATCCATCACAAGTGAAATGAATGTAACACCCAGTCCTGAGCCGAATTCCACCATAACAATGTTATTGTCAACAAATAGTTGTAATAGTGTTGTAGAGATTTCACTGAGAAGGTAAATATTACTATAATTAAATCGCTTTCATATGTCTATTCTATGTAAGAAAATTGACGTTTCAATAACGAATGCTTTTCCAGTGTAAATAAAGATCTTTATCAAGTGTTAAACCCATTCTACGTTTCAGACAAATGGCCAAGATACCACACCCCAAATCCCATCCAGTCCTCGATGCAATTTCATACTAACATCGAAACACCGGAATTATCCCATGGAATGATGTAAACTCTTCTTGTATCATGTGAGCAGGTGAGTGTTTAATATGAATTTTAGAATTCCATTCTAATTCATTTCAAAGTAACTTCCCATCAAGAAAGATCTGCATTGATATCTGCCCAAAACTATAACAAGTACAAAATCACTCATTACAAATTTACACTGTCCTACTTTATAAAGTTTACAGCAGCATACTAATAAATGATTTTATAATGTAAAATATTCAGTCCCCGATGAAAATTCTATAAGTCAAAACTTAACTGATTCTGAATGATTAAGTTGTATAACAGAAGTTATCTAAGTATATCCTTATCCTAATCTAAATTAAAATAAGATTTTATCAAAGACACTCAATTCTGAACCATACTTTTGTTAAAAGTGGCATATTTTAAGTACTATTTTACTAACCCGATAATATTTCTATTTCAGAAAGATTTCAACTTTTGCCAGTTACTGGGACAGAAATTGTGGCACAATTAACTACATTATAGTAGAAACAAGAAAGGAATGGAAAACTGTATTGGACAAAATATATTGGAGTTTATTAGGAAATAACAAACATTGAGAGATCTCTGGTATAAAGAACCCCTTTTATCTCTATTTTAAGTTATTCATGTAAGCTTTTGCTTGTAATTCATGTCATTTAGTTTCATTAATGATATTTTTAGTCGCATTTGCTTTTATTCTACAAAAATGGATAATAATTTAATAGATTGATTTAACACTTCATTTAATCTTTGTATTACAGCGCCATCTATTACCGAGTAGCGACTTCTCCAACATAACTACAGATGGCTGACCAATTGAGTTAATCAACTAACTTCAGCATGCTACAAGAGATGTCACCACTAGTCATACTTAAGAATCCAAACAGCGAAAATAATTTATTAAAAAAATTAAATAACTTTAAAAAAAAAACAAGGCGAAGCCTGTACAGTCAGCTAGTGACTGTATATATATGTGTTTCGTTACACTGTCATTACCACACCGTAATGTGCCGCATGTGCGTTCAAGGCACTGCGGGAAAGTCAGCAAAACGCATATATGCGTCGGTGGCAGTGAATGCGTTAACGCGTAACTAATGCGTTTTTCCAGAATGAAAAGTAACCTATGTCCTTTCTCGGAACATCAACCATCTTTATCATTCCAAATTTTATTTAGATCGGTCCAGTGGTTAAGGCGTGTAGAGTTAACAGACTTACAGACAGAGATAATTTCACAATTATAATATTACGTAGTGTGGATATTTCATTTGTCTAAAAATGTGTAACTTTAAAACCAGGAATGAACGATTCTTTATTTATTTATTTAATTCAATCGGAATGGACTCAATACAAGTAGCGCACATATTCGTATTAGAAAAAGAACCTACTGGTAGTCTTCGACATCGTAAACCACTGACCAAACGCAATACCACAGCAGGTCACCTTATTTTTATGGAACTTCGTTTATCTGATCTCAGCAGATTATCCACATTGTAATACAATATTTCACCGCTCCTTGTGTTCCTCTCTTTAAATATCTGGTACTCAAAATTATCGGAAAAATCTACCTGCACAAAATTCAACGCGACTATGAAGTTGATAATAGTATTATTTCGTTAACCATACTTATTTCGTTACTACCTATAACACCGTTACTTACTGAAAATTTCGAATAGATCAAGTACTTACTTACGTAATTATGTATGTGCTTTAAAAGTATACTTTCATAAACGTAGAACTTCGTCATCTTATATTTATTTTGATCAGTAAGGTACTTAATAGAAATAAAAATACTTTTCAACAATAGTGAATTATTTATTATGAAATTTGTGTATTCGTGTTCACAATCCAAAAGATTTCAAGAACTTAAACTTTTAGTGTTTTTAATAAATTCTTACTGTGGCCATTTGCATTGTATGTATAATATAAATATCTGTTTCGAAGCTCATTGTATTATAGTACAATTTTATTTAAAAAGACGGAAAGACCCCAGTCCACAACAATAAATTAAGTATTATACATATGGCATGTAGGATTTTTTTCCTAGAAAGGGTCCCCACACTATACTTAAATTATTAGAATTGCGCGTTGACATCTTAAGAATCTATTACGTATGATCAAAGAGTGAAAAATAAATTGTAAGAAAATGTCAAGAAATAATAGAATACCTACTAAATTAAACACTCAAATAACTTATCAGCCTACATAAAACGTAGACCTATAAACACACATTTCAAATAACTAACACAAAATTACATTCATTACTGTTATAGCGGCTTTCTGACAGAAAGAAGCCAGAACAGAGATTTCATAATTTTCTACTTATATTCAATCTGGAAATGTTTAAAATTACGAATAACTTCGAGTAATAAATAGGAAGGAATTAGATAGAAAGGACATACACAAATATTGATATAAGTAGAACGTGTGAGTCAATAACGTGACACGTACAAACTGTTTTAGTTGCATAACTTGACTTCATGTCAGAGGATAGGATCATTATTAAGTTAGCCTTTTCAGTGACGCAGCAGCGTTATCCAGTGATATCAAAGTGGTCGCAGCTAAAATGAAGAATCTATCTCCGATGTCCAGCAGGGGCTATATTCGAAGTGTTAAATAGAGATCTCCCTGTTCCCTATACGATAGCTCACACGTCAAGTTGAACTTTAAATCTAATCTGCTTAAAGTTCACGCGATGCGTGAGCGATCCTATAGGGCACAGGGAGATCCCTATTTTAAGACTTCGAATATAGCCCCAGGATACATCACAAACAATAACATAGGTAAGGAAGTACAGTCACGAAGTGTATAAAAAATAGTTCACTAGTTAATATACACGCTGTGTGACTACACACTAGTACACACATGTATACAAAAGTCAAGAATAAAATTCATTGGTAACGTATTTAACAACTAAGCTCTAAAACGAGTCCAACTAAAAATAATTAACTAGAGAAACGAAACTGTTAATATTTTTAGGGTATTACATGTATCTCTCAATCTCATAGCTTCTTGGCTTCGGAAAATGTTTAACTTAGCTTTCGTAAACAACTAGGTACTGATGAGATCTCAATTTGAACTTTATCTGTCCAACGCACTTCTCTTACATGAAGTCATATTCAGATACAATTATCACATTTCAGATACGCTAAGCATTAGCATGTAAGTAATAAGTAATACATTTTACTATTTAAAGCGACAATAGCAATTAAAATAACAACCAACGTGCGTTTTTTTTTTTACGGGCAAAACAGACAGGTCCTTTATTTTATCTAATCTAAATCTAAAACACCCCAATGCCTTAATTTTTATTTGTAAACATGTAACTATGAAAAGAATGAAAACGTACATAATTTAGTTACGTTGTTCATTCAGTAGGTATACAGCGGACTCATTGTGAATGCTAATTTGTTTGCGATCCCCAACACAACCGGTAGGTACTCTTTCCAGCTCCAATTGCCATCAAAGTTAGTTTGGACCATGTTTGTACTGTCATTAATCAATCTGATAACAAGTGGCGCAGGTTCATTTTTGTACCGAAAAAGTACCGGTTGTCTCAAGGATCGCAAACCAAGTGGCATTCGCAATAAGCCCGTAGTTTATCTTTAACTGTATTAAGGGTTCCGCGTTTTATAATCCCTTCATATTATTTTTAATTCACCCATATAAGTACGTACACGCGCTGGCTGATAATTGCGAGGCAATAGTGAGCTGTTTAGATGGTCGGAAAATTTATTCTATTACGTTTATTATATATCTTATAATAAGTAGTTATAATGAATACTGTTCAAGTAGAAAGATCTTCATTCCTTTGATGGCTGGTCGCGCCTTTCGGTTGCAACCCTAGTTTTGTCTTATTCAATGCTTCCTCTTTAATACTGTAAGCAAAACAAATATTTCAGGTCAGAAAATGAATGTGAAGTAGTGGGTAAGTATTAAGATGGTTATTTAACTAATGGTTTATATGTGTCTAATGTTTTGTGGAAACTATGAAAAATTTGTAGACATATTACTAACCCACGGTTCATATCCACAAAACTCAAGACGGTTATAATTTGACGTAGAGGTATGCTATGTTCCATTGACAATCAGTCGAAATTTAACCGTCTCTAGCAAAAAGGAGACATTTTGTGGATAAAGGAACCGGGCCTAAGGCTTCTTACTTCCCAACGTGTCATGGTTAAGTTTTCAAAAGTGAAAAATGATTACCTCACATCGCCACACTGGCAGGTTTGACTAGTAGACGTGGCGGCGCACCGA
>CAXARK010000578.1:0-15367 GCA_963971205.1 Aethes cnicana
GTACCGATCCACTGTTGACAGGAGGCCCGCTCCATAGTACATGTAGCGGGAGTTCTGTGGACATGAGAGATTAATTTATATAAAACTCGGACAGAAGTACCGGAAGTTCTTCTTCTCTTTAAATAATGGCTTCTGTCTAGGTGCAAGACAATTTCGCCAATGTCAAGTAATCGGCCTACAGGCTGAACAGTGTACGGTAATAATGATAAATGTACGGTATAAAAGATAAATCAGGTAAAAATGGGGAAGCTCAACAAACAGTACTGGAAGTTAGTGAACAGACAACATACAGCCGAAATTACTGGTTGTAAAAAGCTGAAAATTGGCATGTAGGTGTAGGTTCCTCAAGGGAGCACTAAGAGAAGATTTCCTGTAAAAGAAACCAGCATGCACCTCACTAAAATTCTATTTGTAAGAGTGATATTACTCTTTTGATATTTATTGAAAAGAGGAAAAAGAAAAAGTTCTGACATATTCTTAAGCTGTCTGCCTAATTATAATTATTTTTATATGGCTACTGTCCTGAAGGACCATTAATCCAGTGTCTAGAGTTGAGGATACATGTGATCGATATGAAAATTGGCTTAATAAAGAGTAGCAGATGATCTATTGGATGAACTAAAAAAACACACAAAGTGTAACAAGGATTATTTGAAATAGTTGGATATGGAAAGTTGAATGTGTAAAGGAATTTATTTGAATTATAATTACCCCTGGATCTTTGTAGTACTCCTTAGAATATTTATTATGATAATGTCTCTCCTTCAGCAATCTTTTTATCCTCAACATCTTGCCGGCCGCAGTATCCTCATCACTGCTGGTATCAGATTCGGATGATAGCAGCACATTACGGAGCCACTCCCTCTCTTCACCCACTGATGATAGGTTGTACAGGCGCAGTCGATCGCTCTGGCGTTCTGAAATTTTAATACATCGTCTTGGAATGTTGGAGCTTGGTTTTGATGACATGTGCTGTGTATGCTATTAATTCAAACTAACTAAGAGATCACCATATTGTAAATTAAGCTCCTATGCCACATCTGTTGGTTTGTGATAAACTCGAAAAATACTGAATGGATTTTCATGCAGTTTTTACTAATAGATAGAGGGGTTCATGAAGAAGGTTTTGGTATGTAATTTGTTGCTCTAATAGTCTCTACAGGAGGGTCACTAGTTTATGCCATAAACTAGACTACAGATTCACACATTTCTACTGGACAAAATAAAATACTAAGACCATACTAGCCTTGTTTTGTAGTGACGACCCCATGGACCATCCTGTCGCCTTTAGACATCTCATTGCCCATAGTCTTCCCTTCGGAATCATCGCCGCTGTCGCTCCCTCCATCAGAGTTCAAGATCCGCTCCACCTGGTTCACGAACGGACGAATGTCCAAGGCGGCTTCCAGCCTCTGAATGTGAATAGGCCTCGCCACTTCATGCCGCTTCAGGGCAGGCTTACTGGCCACACAATTATCAGTCATCACAACCAACTGCAAAACATCACAAAAACACTAAAGCTCTACGCCCACCCGAAGGTCACGCGCCCGCTCAGCGGATAACTAAAAGGAAACAACAAAGCAACGATAACTAAAAACTTAAGCACACCAAGACTTCCACACATGAATCGCGGATATATCGAATATCAACAAGACCCCGGCCACTTTGCAAAAAGTTGGACTCACACCTATTTCGGACTCCACCAAGATGACCTCACGTTGATTACTTAACACAAAATTCCATGGCATTCACAAAATGGCGAACGAGAATATTCGACAAATCGCTGTCAATGTCGCCGCCCGAGCGGCTCACATAACTACTCATTTCGTATTTGAGCTTGAAAAAACACAAGCCCGCCATAGTTGAAGGGAATGACAAGAAAACAACTTTACGACAAATACGCCAATAAGATGAACGAGCATCAGGAAACCACCAATCATACATCGCAACCGAAAAATAATGCAATGTTGTAAAAGAGAACAAAATATTTTTGACAAAGATGCGTCCAAGAAAAGTTCATTCAGTATAGGAGATTTTGAGTTTTTAGGGTTCGTTTTCCTTTCTTAATACAAGAAATAGCATCTATGGGTTTGAGATGGATCTGATCTTCTATAATGTCTTTATATTATTATTATTATTTAATCAAAAGACATAATTGGCTATGGGTGAAAAATGACAATGTGCTTGATTATTTTTTTAAGGATAGGAATAACCTTCCGTATCAAGAGAAAAAAATCTCAGAATTTTCCGTGCCGTAGATTCTGCGTAAAAAATAAAATTGGTTTTGCGTTATGACGATTGAAATAAAGGTGTTTCCTTGGTCCAAGTATGCAGCACTACTTCTTGAAAAAAAGTGCTGACACTACTGACATTATAAATTTTTTCAAGAAGTAGTGCTGCATACTTGGACCAAGGAAACACCTTTATTTCAATCGTCATAACATAAAATCAATTTCTTTTTTTTACGCGAAATCGACGGCACGGAAAATTCTTAGATTTTTTTTCTCTTGATACGGAAGGTTATTCCTATCCATAAAAAAATAATCGAGCACATTGTCATTTTTCACCCATAGCCAATTGTGGTAGAGATCTTTTACTATCTAAAGTCCCGCGCCTTCACGTTTCAAAACCCTTATTTTTTTTTATTATTATTTAAAAAGCACCACCAACACTCTCAACGCATAGTTGACGGCTGTCTCAGCACGCATGTACATGTGTTGAGAGTGTTGGTATTGCCTTTTAAATACATTGAAGCGGTTTGAAATGTGAAGGCGCGGGACTTTAGATAGTAGAAGATTTCTTAAGTCAGGGTAAGTGGAAAAAATGACTGTCCGCTGAAAAATTATTAAGGTTTGGTTTACACGAAGTCAGTCTTCAAAGCAAGGGCGTTCAGATTTCTGGATCAGGAATTCAGTTAAGGTTTCCGAAAACCGTTCGATTTTGCGAGATTCCCAACGAAATGTATGCTAGAGCTTCTGGGTGACGGTGACGTCCTTTTTTTTCAAACCGATGGCATGGCAGAATTTCGGAATCGAACAAAATGTTTGTTTTCGTTCGAAAGTATAAGAAAGTGCGCGCACTGGTGACTTTTGTCGCCAGCGACAGTTTTGTCACTCTGTAAGTCCAAGGAAGGAGATGTATGGAGATGCGCGCACTGGTGACTTTTGTCAGTTTGTCTTTTTTGTCACGGCGACAAAAAAGTTTCAGTCACCTCAAAAGTCACGTCTCCATAGCAAACTGAAGAAAGATCACCCGTGGGCGCACCTCCATACATCTCCTTGGACTTTATGACGAAACTGTCACGGGCGACAAGTTTCCCGTCGACGCACTCTCTAAGATATCTGAATTCTCGATCCGGTAACCTTACGTATGTGCCCTAATCAGGAAGCCGACTGTATTCGCGATCGGGAAACTGAATCAGGAAACCGAACGCTCGTGCTCGGCCTTACTTTCAGCGGTCAACGGTAAAAATATAGACTTGAACTTCATCGTACCAAGCGTCAGTTTTTGCCAACATAAGAACAGGAATTGGTATCTCCATTGATTACTTTTTATTTATTCGGGATTATAAAGGATTATGTTACAAATCCTATTTGTAAAAAAATATGTATTTATTTATTTAAATAAATTCAAGATATAGGAATCTAGCGATGAGCTATAAGTGTGAAATTAAAAAATAGTTTGTGAAGTATACACATCCGCATCAAATCGCATGCAAGGTGATTCCAAAATGGTGTCGTTTGTTGTGCTTTCGAGGGAATTTCTGTGAAATAACAATACAGGCAAGTTATTTCTTTCGGGGAATACTATTTTATGAACGAAGAATTCAGTTACGTTACTTATATAATAATTTTAAACCATTGTTTGCAATGTTTTGCTGATATGAATCTTTTATGTCAAATCCTTTTTTGCATTTCACAAAGACCATTACCGCCACAATCTAATTGTTACAAGTAAAGTACTTCATTGTTTATATTCGCTTTCAAATAATGAAGGCTTTTGTTGCACTTTCACATCTGTAACTTCTTCAATATTCTACATAACTCAAAATACTAATAAGCGCGGGCTATATGGCTTGTGTTGGGTTTGGCGTCATTTGACTTATAATTACCGCTGTAATTAGAAGAAATTTAGCTCAAATCAATCTTCAATCTATACAGCTTTGCTAAGTCGAGTTGTGTTATGGCATTCTTCAAAATTGTTTTTATCCAATAGCTTAGCGGGCATATCCCAATAGAATTCTAACCTCGAAACTTCCCGCCGGGTGCGGCGTTTCTAAAAGAATATTATAAAAGTTGAATTCTGTTTTCCAGATGCGTTAGATTCCGGAATATCTTGCAATATAGGTAATAATATGGAGGAAAAGGAGAGTGTGTCTGAAAACTCCATAGAGCCTGTGGGTCTAGGTTCTGGTGACCGAGTTTCTGAAAGAAGCGATGCTGTAGAGCCTCAAATCTCTAAGGAAGCAAATAGTGAGGTTGAAGAAGCGGAGAGCACGGGGGAACCACCTAACGGCAATGATGAAGCAGGAAGTGATCAAATAAGTAAAAAGGACAGTGAACTTCAAAACCATGTAGAACATGACAGTGAAAGTGTTAGTGATAAGACAGTTGAAGAGAGCAGTGAAGAAGTGAATCAGAATGGTATGTTATTCATTTGTCTCTTACAAACACTCTTGTGGAGAGAAATACTACTGTGTGTAACATTGTTGTTTACAATGTTCCATGTATAGTCTATTAATAAATAAATAAATATAAATATCTGTCATCTCTGACATTTGAAGTTACTGTGGGATCACCCTTTAGAGTGACCCACAAATGTGACATGTGCACGGAAGTAGGATGTAAATAGTCTGTTCTGATGGTAGTTACTTACCAAAAAATACTTATTGTAATAATGTTAAATTATTGCTCAAATTGGGCCGGCTCATCCAGGGAAGTACCACATTCTCACAGAATATTGGTGTGAAGTAATAGTTGGCTATTGTATAAAAATACCATCCAAGTGATCTGCAACTACATTTGTAGATGTAGATTTTGTATCACTTGGAAAAATTTATCATTATCAGTTCAGTTGGAGAAAGTGTAACAAAGTACATAGATTGTCATTCATGATGTTCCTATCCTTTGAATAGTAGAAATGCCATAAAGTCAATATTTAAAAAATCAAATCAAACTCCTTACTCAGAAGTAAACTGTCATACATTGACCAGGTTGACCTTGACATTGTCTACACCTGAATGTTTGCATTTGTTTATCTACAACTATTGGGTCATAAGAAACAGCACTCAGCCCGTTGTTATAATATTACTAGTAACTTGTTATATGGCGGGAAACGGCTATCTAGTATGTAAATAAAATAGAAGTGTGGCTTTAGCACCAATATCTTAAAAATATTAATTGCAGAAATCAAATCAGAAGACACAGAAAGTGCAGCAATAGAGGAGAATGTTGTAGAACCGGTCCAGAAAACTGAAACTCCAGAAGAATCCAACAGTCAAGATGCAGCTAGTCAGGATTCAGCTGGTCCGGAGACAACAAGCCAGGAGACCACCTTGGAGCCATCCAACGAAGAGACAGGAGAAACGGAGAAGGCTAGTGAAGTTTCCAATGTTGAAACTGGTAAGGAAGAAACGGATGGAGTAAACACAAGCCGAGAACAAGTGGAGAAAGATGTTGGCAAGCCCCAGTTTGAGACTGCTCCTAATGTGCAAGATGAACCACAGGAGGATCATACACAGGTAAATAATACTGTTGGAGGTTCTTTTTACCCGACTGCACCAGAAGGAGGGTTCTGTTTTTCAAGTGTATGTATGTATATTTCTTTGGCATGCTGTGTAGCCTAAATGGCTTAAGAGGGTTTATCTCGAAAGTTGGCAACGTCGCATATAGCTGTCAAATGTTTCGCTGTTTTTATTAATTTCTCAATATTACTGAATTAAAAAAGAAGTTATCATTCTAAGGTTGCATGGCGCGCCTCGTTTTATATTTGTTGGTTAGGCATTCAAATGATAAGATTACATTAGAATGCATGAAAAATGCTTGAGACTATACATCCCTTCAATGTAATTTTAGTACGCACCTATATGTATATTTTATACATGTAATGTAAATTTTGAAAAAAGGCCTTCTGCTTGAGTTTGTTGCGGCGCTTCTTCTCAAGCAATGGGTCTAGGAAGCGCTGGTAAATTCTTTTTCTGACGTGTAAAAGTGCCCCTATGTGGCCAATTTGCTGAATAAATGATTGAATTAAATTGAAAAAAAAAATTGAATATATCAATCAATCAATCAATCAATCAATCTTTATTCGCATAAAATGTAGTACATAAGATGGTATACATATAAAATTTTAAGTGCTAAGTACACCTTACCAGCAACTGGCATGCGAAAATATAAAACAAGGTTCCTAACTAGCAAACATATTATAATATTAGTATTTAGCCATTGAAATAATCACGTACCTACTTAAATTTAATGTCAAGATTTGTAGTAATCAAAATATTCATTAATAGAGTAAAAAAAATCGTGTGTCAACCAATTTTTGAGCTTAATCCTAAATAAGTTAAATGGCAAGTTTTTAAGGTCATTGGCATTGGTTGTTTAAGCGTATATGCCAATTCTAGTAACTTCACTGTCTCTCTTATCTCCTTACTGGAACACAACGATGCACTGCTGTTGTAGCAGGTTAGCTGTTAATATCCTGACTATTCCCAACAGACCCTGTAACAGGTCTTACCAACCAACAGCAATTGCTTTGGTTTTGATGGTTTCGTAAAATACTTTTCAAAGAACTGAAGAATTTTGAACACGGAATTTTGGACTTGCCCAGACCCTACTTTGGACTGTTATAGGCTGTTTTGAACAGACATGAAGGTTTATGCACTCGGAACCAATAAGGATTTCTTGTATTTATTGTAAGGAAAGCTAAATTAAAATCACATTAATTAAAGGATCTTTTCCCCTCTGCTTTCAGGCTTTTGATCCATTTGACGCTCTGCTGAAAGATATCAATGACTCCACTGCAGAGACATCCACGTCCAAAGATGTCGGCTCCGGAGTCAACTTGGATGATGATGACGACAACCATCATGCGGACGGCGATGATGATCATACAGGTAGTCTTGCAAAAGTATTAGAAGAGGCCCAATGTTACTATTAATATTTTGTAAATCATAGGTGGGTGACACAAATAGATAAAAAAATATGCAAACGAATTGGAAACCTCCATTTTTTTTTTGATGTCAGTTAAAAATTAATGGAAAACTCATTGCTTACTTTATTATATCAGACAGAATCTTTTGCCAAGTGCTGTGTAGTACAGTGTGACGGTGTGTCTTACGGACCGGATAGACGCACATTGTCACTGTATATTGTCTTGTCCACAATGACGCACCAGAGGCAATCGTTGTTTACAAGAACTATAATAAATCTGTAAATGTTTCTCTTTGCAGAAGATACTCACCTAGATGACAGCGGTGGTGCGTCAGAGCCAGCGGAGGAGCCAGGTGCAGATGAGGAAGTCTGTCTTCTGCCGGACACAGAGAGAGAAATCTCCGAGGCGGATAAGGCTGAGGCGGAGAAGGTTTTGGCGGAGAAGAGGAAACAAGCGGAAGGTATGTTGAAGCCTTTTGTGCTATCAGATTTCAGTTTGCATTCAGTGCTTAATAATATTTTATGTAAACAAGATAGGGTAACCCACAGCTTGATGCTCAACGATGATAGGTGGTCACCGACAGGATATCAAAGCATTTTGTCTTCGAGAATAAATATAAGGTACAACATCGTAAGAGAATTTCGAATTTTCACAGACGGCTCAAAAACCAACTCAGGTATAGCACGACACAACTTAGAAGGCGCGTGGCGAAGCACTTAAGCCGTTGACGCAGAGACTATTATTGCTTAATCCACGCGCCTTCTAAGTTGTGTAAATCTGTACACGCGCTGGAAAGTATTCGGAAGACATCCATATGAGAATATCAGCAACGTTAGGTGCCCACAAGTCCCACAACACTGTATACCAGGCAGAATGCTGTTAATGTAAAAATTACTACTATGATTGACCAGAACTCAAAGACCTGTTTAAGCGCAACACCAACACGTGTACGCGAAGACACAATGACAAACTGGCTATTACAAGATCTATCACCAACATAGCTAAGAACTTTTTATCAAACCGGATTGCTAACACATGGAATAAACTATCCGCCGACACAGTGAACTCTACAAGTGTTACCAGTTCAAAATAAGACTAGATAAACTCACTTACTAACATGAACTCTAACTGTGAAAATATGATTTAGACGCATCAGCGAATTGCTGCCTGTCTAAAATTAAATAAATAAATTACTGTTATCAAATTGATTTGGTACTGCAACGTTTTGCACATTAGCACTATCTTTTACGAAGTACATCTTCTCATTCGTCTCTCAAGTAAATATGCAGTATGTTTTGGATTGACTGTTCGTTGCAATAATACAACGTGCGTCTCCCGCAGCTGCCGAAGCCGAGACGGTCCCCAAGACTGAGCAGGACGCGGAGGCCGAGGACGCTCGCGACGAACCAGCCCCGGAGGACGCGCCCGCCGATGACGCGGCGCCCGACCACGTCGCAGGTAAAGGGACCTACCCGAACTACGTGACCAATTTTTGACAGTTTTTCCTCTACGTCTATGACCACTGACTGTGACCACCACTTAAGTGACCGTCAAGATAGCGTACACCGTAACGATATCCAGGATCTGATTATGCAAATAAATAGTACCCAAATGTCCCAAATGGTACCTACGGAATATCTAGGTTAAAAAAATTGTACCCTTAAACTTTTCAAAGTATGGACGGATATCGCTATCTTGAAGGTCACCTGTCGTGTATACCTCCCTCCTCAACTAGTTTTCATGTATAATAATTAATAATAGAAAAGTTCTCAAATAAAAATGGTAATTTTTGTCAATATAATTTGCGCACATTTTTTTTTATTAGTCTATGTTGTGTCCCACCGCTGGGCAAAGGCCTCCCCTCTCCCTTTCCATAGCTCCCGATTCTCGGCAAGCTGTTTCCAGCCTGTTTCGAATTTATCAAGGTCATCCCGCCATCTCCTTGTTGGTCTTCCTCGGTTCCTATAGCCATCTGTCCGTCTGTCGGGATCCAATCCGTAACAATTTGCCCACTTACATAAAAAATCAGATATCGTGCCTTACCCACATTAAGAAAAACTTCTGTACCTAATGCCACCTTACCTCTGAGTGAAAAGCGCTGAAGGAAAACTTGAAGAAGCTCTACTTTGGGCTAGGGAATATTAAGTACATGACGAATACGTAAATTGTTATAAGTGTTTTTTGTCACGATTTTTTTCCTTTTTTTCTTCTATTTGTAATCAGCTAAATTTTTACCCATAGTTGGTTACGAGCTTGTTGTACCTTTGTTTTAGACAAGTCACTCATTATCTCCTTTAAAATCCTACAGATAAGGAGAACGAACACGAGCACGACGAGCCGGCAGAGCACGAGGACAACCTGGTCCCCAACAACATACTAGAGATCAGCCCCGTAGAGAGCACCTGCGTGCAGTGCGCAGTAGAGAAACCCTGCTCGTACCGCTACCTCGACAAGGACGCCCTGCCCAAGTACGTCTGCTCCGAGACCTGCGTCGCTGCCCTACGCGAGCTCCACCCCGGACAATACAACGTCACCACAAAGAAGTACACCATAGAAGAAATATTCCCCAAAACACTCACCTGCTCCGAGTGCGAAGAGAGCAAAACATGCCACTTCTATTACAACTACGACGGAGAAGACACCCATTACTGCTCCCTCGCCTGCCTACACAGCATGATGGCAGACGAGAAAGACAAATACATGTTCAAACGACGACGCCTCACCATCGACGAAATGACACCCATCGAAGCAGAGTGCATCATCTGCAAAGACACCAAACAGTGCATGTACATGGCGAAGCGGTACGGTGAAACAATATACCTATGCGATCAGAATTGCGTGAAAGAACTGAACAGACAAGAGAACGGAAGGTATCACGTGAAAAAGAAACGTATCACCCGCCAGAAGACTCAACCGACGAACCCTCCCCTACTCAAACTTAAAGTCATCAGCAATGCGACAGACAAATACTTGGATGAAGCGTACAAGCTCCAACCTAAAACCCCTGCTATGGTCCAAGCTGCGAGGGAGGAGAGAGACAGGACTTTCATCCGAAAATGCTATCACTGCAGCTTGCAAGTGAATTTAGACGAGAAGAGTCTCACTTGGGAGACCATGGACTTCTGCAATGAAGTCTGCTTAGGAAGATATCAGAATAAGATCGGGGCACGATGCGCCAACTGCAAGAATGTAGTAACGCACACCAGTTTAGGCAAATACTGCGTCAGATTCGGCTACGACATACGTCAGTTCTGCAATTCGGGATGCTTGGAAGAGTTCAAGAAGGGTCTGAAGATCTGTTGTTACTGTCAAAGGGACATTTCTATCGGCCATCAGGGCTTCCTGGCGCCCGTGGGAGATAAAGGCCAGTTCAAGGATTTCTGCACGCAACTCTGTATGGAGAAGTTTGACCAGATGAGTAAGAGCCCGCTACCACAACCCGTTTGGGCGAAATGCGCCGTGTGCTCGCTCGAGAAAGGGACAACAATCGAGGTAGAAGTGAGCGAGAACATTTATCAAAGATTGTGCTCTGATCCTTGCTTCGCCGCTTTCAAGTTCGTCAACAATATATTCCCAGGTAATCCATACTTAATATTATAAATGCGAAAGTAACTCTGTCTGTCTGTCACCTCACGCTTCAACCGCTGGACCGATTGAGATGAAATTTGGCATGTTGATAGTTGGGGTCCCGAGAAAGGACATAGGCTACTTTTTATCCCGGGAAAACGCATAGTTCCCGCGGGAACGCGATAACCGAATTCCACGCGGGCGAAGTCGCGGGCAGAATCTAGTTTCTTCATATATGAGCATGTATGTAGGAATCGTAGCAAATGGAAGGAAGTGGTCTCTGCCTACCCCTATGGGCAAAAGGCGTGATTTTATGTACGTATGCATGTTATTTCTTCAGCATTCAAAAGAAAAAGTAAATTACCTGTAAAACGATTTCCCCTATAATTTTTCATTCAATTTCCAGACCAATGCCGGTGGTGTAAAAAATACTTCGAACGCAAAGCCTCAAAGTGCTTCACGATATACGAGACTAGTACGCCAGATTGCTTCTGTTCCAAGGCGTGCATGAACGTGTACATAAGCAACTCCCGTCACATAGTCCCGTGCAACTGGTGCAAGGTTAAGAAGTACAACTTCGACATGATCCGACGCATTCAGAACTCGGGCCAGGTCGTGATGATGTGCTCGCTGAACTGCTTGAATCTCTATCAGGTTTCGGTTAACGCTGTGTCATCGAGGAGGTGAGATTTTCACTATAAAAACATCTTTAATTCTAACTTGATATCTACTGCTACAGCCTATTTGCGTTCCACTGGTCGGCACAGGCCTCTCATCACGAGAGGGCTTAGGCTATAGTCCCCACGCGGGCCCAGTGCGGATTAGGGACTTCACACACATCTCTTTGAATTACTTCGCAGATGCGTGCAGATTTCGTCATGATGTTTTCCTTCACCGAAAAGCTCAGTGGTAAATTAAAATTGAATTTCGCACGTAAGTAAACTTAGAGGTGCGAGTTGGGATCGAACCTCCGACCCTCTGCATGAGAGGCGGTAGGTCGAACCCCTAGGCCACCACGGCTATACCTTCTTGATATAAATCAGCTCAAAGCCGGAAGCTCACTGCTGCGCACGTTCGAGCTACGCAACGTGAACTTAACGCAAGCGCTGCGTTTCAAAATGGAGGTGGATACTTCCACAGCAGCGTAAAGACAATACAGAACCCATGTTTAGTTAGCGTGTTGCGTGCATAACGTGCGCTTCAGTGGGATTCCGGCCTCACTGGTAGTAAATCAAATTTGAAGTTATGAATCAAATTGAATCAAAATTTTTCAGAATAAAATGCGATATGTGCAAACGGACATCTCTAGCTCAATATCATCTAACCATGTCGGATGCGACTGTTCGGAACTTCTGCACGTATCAATGTGTTATGGCATTCCAGGTAAGAATTTGACCTAAATATTACATTGGCCACTTAGGATGACGACAGGGTGAAGAAATCGAAATTCTAATTAGTCCGTCAGTCAGGTAATAAAAAAATATTAGACACGTATTTTTTGTTTTATCAAATTAACAAAGACTGACTAAGTTAAAACGCATTAAAGTTGGAGAGTGGGGGCTAACTACGTCACCGTTAGGTATAAATCGTACCTAACCGTGACGTCACGCGACATCTCAACTCAATATATCTCCGTATAAGTTTGATTACGTGAAAAAAGAAAAAATACGTGTCCAATACTTTTCAATAATCTTCCTGATAGACTAAGGAAAAAAAGTTGTCGTCAACCCTCTTCTAAGATAACGTCAGGCCGCAACTTGCTTTAGATAGAGCCTACACATTCTCGTCTTTTTCTCTGGTCTTCTTCGTCAGCGCCCTTGTCGCGCGGCACAAGTTTCCATTTTCTCTGGTAGCACTGACTAATTCTGAGGATTTTTTGTCTCTAAAATCATTTGTCACAATCCATCGAATGCTTGCAGGGACAATACTCGAAACACGCCCCGGCGTTGGTGCCTGGTGAAGCGATAGATCAACAGAAGGCGGTGCCCACCGGCGCTCCCAGAAGGACTTTCACCGGGAATGCTCATAAAAACAATGGTGAGACGTCAAAACTATCTAAATCCTTACTAGGTAGTAATACTGTACTTTTAGTGCCAGAAATCAGCTTGGCGAGTCCAATCTGTACGAGTATTGAAAACATTGGCACTGATAGCGTTAACTATGAAAACTGTATCACTCGATAGACAACGCTAGTAATAAGGTTTCTATTCATGTCAGACGGAGAGATAGAAGAGCCCTCTCTTCTTTCTCTTTATGCATATCTTTATGTGTATTTTCATGGTGGAGGAAGAGGGAGGTATGCTTAGCATTTCTACCCCAATGGGAAACAGGCGTCAGGTGAGAGTGAGTTTATGTATGTATGAACTATGTAAATAGATGGTATAGCATGAGTACTCTCTCTCTGCGTCAACGGGTACAACGGCTTCGCCGTGCACCTCTAAGTTAGGTCGTGCTATACTGATAGTATTCTTATTAGACTCTTCAATGTCAGTCATCAAGAGCGTGAAATACAAAAACTATAAGTATAATTCATTGAAAGGCAAAGTGTATAATTAGTCACCAATCTCCCACAGCCGCCCCAAAGGGCCAGCAGCGGTCGACGGGGCTGCCCGTCATCTCCAACGTGCAGTCCCTGGCGGCGCCGCCGCCGCTCATGCCGTCCACCACCCGCGGCAAGTCCAAGCGGCTCCAGCAGCAAGCGCCGCCGCCGCGCGAGCCGTCCCCACCGGCCGCGCCCTTAACCCCCCCGCCACCCCCCAAACCACCGACACCCCCGCCGCCGCCTCCCCCCAAAATTTACAACCATGTCATAGTAAAAACGCTACCGCCTCGAGAAGTCGCCAACAAAGCGACCATGTCGAAACCGCAGATGGTCTCCAAAGGCGTCTCCTGCCGCCCCCATCCGTGCACAAAGGAATGTCAAACCGATCCCAGCCTCGAACGAAGAGTATTAATCCCAGTTCCCGTCCCCATCTACGTCCCAGTGCCTTGCGCCATGTGGTCTCTGCCCTTCCCCGTTCCTGTACCCATACCCATCCCTATACCCACGCCTGTCTTCATTCCCACAACGAGGAATTCGGCTAAGGGCATAATGAAGGAGATCAACAAGATCCATGATAAGATGCCAACGGATCCGTTCGAGGCTGAACTGCTGATGATGGCCGAAATGGTGGCTGGTGACAAGAAGAAGGATCAGAGCGATTCTGACACGGATGACGACAATGGTAAGGTTCTTTTTTGCTACAAGCTTTTAAGTGTCGCACTTTCATTTGTACAGTGTATTTATTTATTTGGCTGTTGTCTATTTATATGTAAGTTTATGTAAAAATGTATTTAAATATGTTTATTACTTTTTGCGTTTGTATCTTCTGCACATCTGAGTACAGAGCACGGTTGTCTGGTAGATATCGCTATTAAGCGATAAGACCGCCTGCTATATGCCATACCTTTTGTGTAATTACATTATGTCTGTCCTGTTCCTTGAATGTGTGGTGTTCAATAAAGTATATTGTATTGTATTTATTGTACACTCTTACACTCGTCAATACCATTCTAATAACCCCACCAAACACGATTTGCGTCGGTTGAATACAGAGTTTTCATAGCTACCTTCGGACTCCATCATCAGATCAGCAGTGATCAGCTCTTTGCATTTGCATCGTCACTCAATAAGTATGGAAATATATGACAATACCGCATCATTATCCTACCATACCTAGTAGTTTGCTTTCTTCATCTCCACTATCCAAAGGTTGTCTGATAGAGATCGCTTTTTAGCGATAACACCATCTGCTGTATGCCAATTATACCATTCTTTTGCGTAATTACGTTCTTGTATGGACTGTTCCTTGAATATGTAGTGTGCAATAAAGTGTATTGTATTGTACTCTTTGCAGCGGAGGAAACCTTCAGCCCAGTAGCGGGCATAGATGGCAACAACGCGTTCGGCGAGGATATGCTGCAGATGGCCCTGAAGATGGCCACCGAGTATGAGGATCAGCCCGTGGACTTGGAGTCGGCCATGACCGCGAATACCATCACTCCGAGCTCCCATCCTGGCATGCCAGGTAAATAAATTTGCATTTGATAAATATCTTGGGGCACTTCACACAAATTGACTTAGCTCCAAATTAAGTCAAGCTTACTATTACAGTACTATACAAACATTCAACTAGCGGGGCAAACTTAGTGTGATGATCGAATCTGCAACCTTTGGAACATTTATTATCTACTGGCCCAATCCGGTCATCAATCAAATCAGTCTGATCTGTAATCTAAAAAATCCTGAAAAAAATATCAGTTCGTAATATAATTGCTTGTCGCACTGCAGACTACTTTTTTTCATGCCTAAAGTCGACAAGGGAGCGGGTTACCCGGTGTTAAGTAATCACCGCAGCCCATAGATACTAGAAGCGCCAGATGGACTATCTCCATACCAAATTTCATCGAAATCAGTCCGGCGGTTTAAGCGCGAAGAGGTAAATAAATATATAGATATACAGACTGTATTATGTTTCGCACTTTTAGTATGCATATACGTTTGTACTATGTTTTTATATTTTGTTACTGCCTGTCCTTTGGGGTCCCCTGAGGACGGGGGCCTTGGGCACAGGCCTCGTGTGCCCTTATAGTAAAGACGGCATTGACT
>CAXARK010000579.1:0-16288 GCA_963971205.1 Aethes cnicana
ACCAAAAACAGTAATAAAACAGTCTGGTTGCCTCCAATCGGAACCAAAACAGGAGAAAATATCGTCCTCGAGCACGAACCAAATCAAGGTTATTAATCTAAGTCGTACAAGTTCCAACTAAGTTAGTCACAATTAAATGACTCGTCGAATAATTACCAGCGATTAAATGTTTAATCAATAATCAGTTTTATTAATTTTCTCTCGATTAATATTTTTTTAGTATATTTTTTTGTAGTTAGTTTTAGTTTTTCGAGTAGTATTTTTTTATTAAAATTGCCATGTGATGATAGACTCGGAAGCTGGCCATTGGCAAGCCCAAACTAAAAAAAATAAACACATCAGGTATGGGTTTCTCATTATTTTGATGCATCTTGACAAAACCTTTGGAACTGAATAATTTTCCGGGTATAACAATTTTATATCACGATTTAATCGTAAAATTAATCGATTAAAACTTAGATTGATTCATTCGAACTTTCGATCGATTGATTTAATCGTGATGAATCTAGCGAAGATTGATTCTTTGATCGATTGATTAATTGTCATTTTTTAATCAATTTCATTATACTGCATTTTTATATTTCCTTCTTTAGATCTGATTCATAAACTGGAATTAATTAACGATAATTCAAAATCACTTGGGTATTAATTTATTAATTGAATCTTAACCGCTTCGGTGATAACGATGTTATATAATGTAAACCATATAATTTATGAGTACTTACTAAATAAGTGTAAAAAAGCAAATTCTCTGTTATGGCGGCAGTTAAATTTGTTTTAGCACACATTGAGATTTATTGACGCAATTTTAATTAAAGCGGTCGTGTAAGTGATTGTTAAATGTGTAAACGTGACGAAATCTTGTTTAGGCATTCATCTATTGGTAGTTTTGCTAAGAAAACATAAGCATGTACGATTGCGTTGCAATAATATTTGACAATACCTCTTGAAACAGTTGGTTAAACACGCGCACAAACATTAGCCTACGATGTGCCCGACACTGTACTCATATGTACAAAGCTGCTGGGAGGATTCAAATAATGATCGTTCATTATGTATTTAGCGGGAAACTAACATTCGGTGAAATTTGCAAAGAAAAATAAATTAAGGCGGAATAAATTACTACATTACGTTGAAAAACCGCAAGACGGGCAAGTCATATAAATAAATATAACCGAAGCAAATCTTATGAACTAAAATATGTCCAATAGTATACTAGTTTATCGTTCACTTATTCCAGTGTATGAATCATAATTTAAATTTATATTATATCGTTATTATTTGCCATTATTTTTGTTAAACGGAAATCATCAAAAAACGGCCGAGTCAGAAACATTCACCAGATTCAAATAGGCAACTCAAATGACACCCAGACTGGGACGAAATCATAGATGAAACATCAGAAATCTACGGTAAAAAAGCATTTATATAGTCATTTCATAGATTATTAATTTATTTCATAGATGTATTGATATCTATGAAATTTCTATTGTAATGAATATTATGGCTACATACCACAATAACCTAGAACTTACTTGGGTCTAGGTAAGATAATTAAGAAACGGTTCCCCTTGTCTACGCATAATTATTTTTGGCAGAATTCGTTGGGATTTTAACTAACTGATAATTTCGTTTACTTATATAAAAAATAACCTAACCTAACCTATGCGAGTCGGCTTTGCTCCAAACTTTGGGTGGTATCGCACACCGTCCCTACATAAATTGTTGTTTCGGACATAAATTCGGACAATATTTCGGCCTATCCAAATTCTGCTAAATTACTACTATGCCAAACAATATTATGCATAATAAAATTCGGCCAAGTCAACATTATGCCAAGACAATATTCGGGTAAACACCCATTCGGCCAATAAAGAATTATGCTTATTAAAAATTCGGCAAAGTCAAGATTCGGCGTAGATAAATTATGCGAAGCCTGTTATGCGTAAACAGTTTCGGACAAAAAGAATTATGCCAAATAGATGGCACCCTTAAGAAACAGCTATCTTCTATTTGCAATTGTGTACATATGTAGCATGTACAGTTTACACGGAATCTCGAAAAGTAATTCTTTATAGTCAACTAAGTTATAAGGAGTCAGTAATCATTAAATTTTAGTAAATAGTGAGTTTGTAGTACGTATATCATTTGTTTAAAATATCGACATTAGGTGGTTTCATTAATTGAACTCTCAGCCATTTAGGTTTAGTTGACCTTCACAATCTTGAGAAAGTCGTGAGTAAATCAATGGCCTTAGCAACTGGGGTAGGCCTCACCCAACATGCCTATATTGGAACAAATACAATTAGGCGTCATTTAGAGGAGTAATCAGGAGCTAAAATACAAATTAGGTTATCTACGTCAAGTTAGTATTTTTTTTTAGTTTTGCTTTTTTTTTTTTTATTAAACTGGTGTACACACCAGGTGCTGCAAAGGCGAGTGGTGCGTCTGGACGTGTTGCACGGCGCTGACGTAGCGCGGCGCGCCGGTCGCGGGGTACTCGAGCCGCAGCACGGGCGGCTCGACTCCCACGAGGTACCTGTAATCAGGAACTTATTGATGGACGTTTTACTGGTCGCCATTCGTTGCTAGATGCTGATGGCAAATAGAGCTATCAGAGCAAAGTTGTGCTATCAGGTCACCGGATGACCTGAAGGAAACTTGACCACCCTGTTTTTTTTTGTAATCCGACGGTGGCTTAATCCCTCAGTGCCGATAAAGAGCAGTTTGCCAATTTGTAGCGCATGCTCCCACACTGCCGCCGGCTCCATGTACACGACACGAGCGACGCGAAGCCCGCGAAACAAGTCCTCCATCAGACCTACACGTGAGCTATCGTGCTGCGCAATCAGGATCTGTTACTCACTCGGTACCGAAGAACAGTAGTTTGCTGATTCTCAACGCGTGCTCGGCGGCGTGGTGCGGCGCGGGCGGCTCGGCGCGCACCCACGCCGCCGCCGGCTCCATGTACATGAGCGGCGTGAAGCCCGCGAGAGACGAATCCTCCGCCAATCTCACCGACACGTAACCTAACATACACCAGTGTCAAAACAATGTTCCAAAACCTATGCATAAAACACATGTCAACTAATTTTGAGGAGTTTCCTCATTTGCCCATAGATCCCACCATTAGAATTCAACCAAATTAGATCGAGACCAATCCGGAGGAATTCGATTTAAAGAAGAAATCGGGTCATCTTTCGTCAAAAAACGAAGATCCCGACGAATTAAGAACCTCCCAATTTTTTAAGTCAGTTAAAATGAATTTTAAGAGAATTTTACCTTCTTTCTTTTCGCTTTCCAATTTTATGGATTTGTCGTCAAGTGCCTCCAGGATATTCATAAGCTTCGCGAGCCAATCCCATGGGTCGTTTTCGGTTCTATATGAAAAAAATAATTTTATAGGAAAATTTGTATAAGATATTTCTTTTCAGCATAACTTAAATGTTTTTAAAGTACTTACCCTATTTCGAAATTATCGAGGGGCGGCGGTGGATTCCAGACGCTACTGTGGCATAGCATCCAATCCGACCAAACCTAGATAAACAAAATAAATAAGTAAAGCAGCCAAGACGCCAGCGTAGGGTGAGAAAACGAAAAAATGTTTAAATTCTAAAATTAGCATAGGCGCCAAGTCCTACGCTCATAGGGAGGGTAAATATTGCAAAAGGAGATAAAGAAGTCCTTTGAAAGGACGTTTGTTTCGAGCGGCTTAATGACGAAGATTTATAAGGTAAGGATTAAGAAAGTATAAGGTTGGAAAAAATATTCTTTTTAGTCGTTTTAAGACTTCCACATCATGTGATTTCTTACAAATTTTACTCGTAAAAGCACGCACGGTTCTAACATACCAAGTACTATTATGGCGCGCATGGATGCGAATCGGTGTAGTGCGGTCGGTCGTCTGCCACATTTCTCGGAACCCAACATTTGAGTAAAATTCGTTCAAACCGCATACCATGTAGAAGCAGAAGCGCGTCAGCATATCAGCAGCGAAACTCCTAGCGCACACTTCAGCAGTCGCGCCAACCGGGTTACAAACCTACACTATAGAAACATATGCAAAGTGCGAACGGCCTAACGTACCTTGATGGCGGGTAGACGCAGCAGCCCGTCAGCATATCATCAGCGAAACTCCTAGCGCACACTCCAGCAGCCGCGCCAACCGTCTTACTACCTACACTATATGGGGTCAAGCAAAACATTGTGACGATATTTTACCTGCAGAATCAGCTATCGATTCTAAGCATGTTCTTTCGGTTTTTTTTTTTAGACTTGGTAAAAAAAATGTATGGGATTCAGGTATCTCTCACACAATCAATCCCATACTGGGTCATACCATATTTTTACCAACTCTAAAAAAAAAAAAAACAAAAAACATCCTTAGAGTCGATAGCTGATTCTGTTGGTAAAATATCGTAACAACGTTTTGCTTGACCCCGTAGAATCACATGCAAGGTGCAACCCCACGTACCTTGATGGCGGGCAGAAGCAGCAGCGCGTCAGCGTGCTGCTGCGTGTGCACTGGCTCCGGCAGCAGCGCGCAGCAGCGCTCGAGCATGGCGCCGAACATCAGCAGGGACACTCCCAGCGCACACTCCAGCCACGCCGACCGCTCTCCGGCAGTGGCGCTACCTACACCATGGAAATGAGAAATGTTTAATCAGACGGCGTATAACTACGACCACTTCGATGATCGATCGAGGATCGATGTATCGGAAATTAAAAGAGTTAAATAAAATTTCATAAAAGACCAGAGCATCATTTACTTCCTAAACTACTTCACTCATTTGCCCGGATGTAGGCAATATGCTTAATAAATTATTGAGATGAGATTGACATCAAGTAGGTAAGCTCTTTTGTGATAAAAAAATTCGCTTAATCAACTTGACGATATTATTGTAACTAGATACATACTTAAGAATGTTTGATACACTAAATTAACAAGTTTTTACATCGAATTAGGTATCAGTTGTGTCAAGCTGATTCGCATATAACTGTAATCAAGATATGTATGTCAAATAAAATAAATAGCTCGAAATCCATATCACCATTTTTTGCGTAAAATACTTAAAGTTAGTTTATTTAGTGGTACCTAGCAAAAAAGAACGTAAATTTACTTGGACGTTCCTCGTGCAACAGTTTGTAATAATAATCTGTGACGAAATTTTGGCAAAAAAGAGGACGACAGAATATTGATGCCTACTTTGCAAGTTCCAGGAATAAGATTATAATATTCGTGGGGATATCCATATCGCATACTTTAAGGGAAGTTCATTTATGTGTGGTAATTACGTCATTATGTATATTGACCCGTGTCTCATTTTCTTGTTTATTTTTGTAATAGCATTCACGAAATTTTATCACTTCAATTATAAATAATTGCAGGTATGTGTGTGGTAGATATAATGTGGTAGAAAAAAATTCAACCGTAATGGGAATAAAGCGTTTGAGTTTGGAAAAGAAAACATTGAACACTGGGTATATTATAAAAAGTTGTCAATATACATAATCACTTGAAATCATCACTCGTAATAATTATATAATTGCCTCACGTTCAACAAGCTTTTCAAATTAGTAAGGCCAGTTGAACAAGTACGCACTCGGGCTATGCTCGCCGGTAAACGAACTTGTCAGGGAAGTGCAGAACATGTAGGTACCTACGCTAAATAAATGATTGGGACGCCGCGGTGGCTTGACCGACAACTCGTCGGTCACTCGGAGCCGGTCAGGTATAAATAGAGATGGCTAAAAATACACAGCACGGATTGCACCTGCGACGCAATAGCTCGCTTATCTACGGATATCTACGGAATCTTCAAAGGAAAACGGCCACCACAACAACCGTATGCGAAAACCGATCACGTATCGAATAATGCCCGATAGTTATACTGTTGATTGACCGCTTCATCCAATTTGGGTTTATGGTCGTATTTAACGGTTTAACATCGGGTTTTTCGCAAAATCGTTTACCGTTGCTTAAAGTGCAGCGTCTGGCAAACAAGGACACGGGGTTTGTTAGTGAAATAATTGTAAATATCATTAGGTGTAATGGCGTAAAGAAGAGGTCGTCAGGGCTCCATCGGCGCGTCAGTTTGTTGAACCTGTCTCCGTCAAATGTGCGGTGCATCGAGCGGCGCGGCGCGCGGCGGCCGCCGGAGCGGGAGCGCGGTGCATCAACCTCCGATAACTTGTAATTTGTAATTACAAGCCTTTACTGCGCCCGGACGGAGCCACAGGAAATAACCACATTTACAAGCTTTCTTATATAATTTAATTTCGACATGTTTATAGTTAAAAACAGATTGGAGTTCAGTTATCTTCACTGGCCATTTTGATTATTGATAGTTTTGTAATCTATATATTTTAAACAAGAAACTGACTGACTCGTCGATCAACACACAGCCGAAACCGAAGTTCCTCAGGGAGTGTAGTGGAGAGAGAACCAGGGGAGAATTTCCCGAAATTCCTATGGGAACGGTTAAAAATGAGATTTTTAACCGTTCGCCGCGGGAGACAACTAGTTTGTAAATAAAGGTAAAATTTATCTACCGGCCGATAATACCGCAATGAAAATTCAGTCTGACTGGTGTATAAAATGCGTACTATAATTTAGTCATGGATTCCATATGAATTAACAACCACTTTGCCATTGGTAATGATGCCATTATTCCACAACGCTGCTCCCGGCTGCCTGTTCGCAAGTCGGCTTAGTTACAAAAATAGAAAGTAATAAGCTCAAAACAAGTTACAAGCTGTTGAAGTTCAAGCAAAAACTGATACGAGACGCGCAATAGTTTATCCGCACCTTGTCCTTCTATTTTCATATTTTAAATTTTACCCGTAACTTGAAGAAAATCAATGCTGCTATGGATCGAATAGGCTAAAAAGTGTATAATCACTACATAGTATAAAACAAAGTCGCTTCGCTGTCTGTCTGTCCCTATGTATGCTTAGATCTTTAAAACTACGCAGCCGATTTTGAAGCGGTTTTTTTAATAGATAGTGATTCAAGAGGAAGGTTTTAGTATATAATTTGTTATAGTAACGCTCGATTCCCGCGGGAACGCTATAACCGAATTACACGCGAAGTCGCGGGCAGAAGCTAGTTAAATAATATAGATGAGAAGACTAATCTCAAGTTATGTGGGACTATATGCCGGCTTCAAAAAGTTAATGATATACATATTATCATTACATTTCAAGTTTTTCACTTTCATGTTTTTGTTCGTTTATTCATTACAAGCTTCTGATCTCGGCTATATCGTTGAACCATGGATTTTCCGGGATCAAAAGTGGTCTATGACCGTTCCCGGGACTCGAATGATCTCCATACCAAATTCCATCTAAATCGGTTCAGCGGTTTATGCGTGAAGTGGTAACAGGCAGTCAGACCTAGTTACTTTCGCATTTATAATAATACTAGCTTCTGCCCGCGCCTTCGCCCGCGTGGAATTCGGTTATCGCGTTCCTACGCGGAACTACGCGTTTTTCCGGGATGAAAAGTAGCCTATGTCCTTTCCCGGGGCTCCAACTATCTCCATGCCAAATTTCGTGTAAATCGGTCAAGCGGTTGAAGCGTGAAGAGGTAACAGACAGACAGATAGACAGACAGACAGACAGACAGACAGACAGACAGAGTTACTTTCGCATTTATAATATTAATATGGATGGATGGATATTGCTGCGAAACAATTAAAAAAAGTATAATGTAATTCACGTCAAGGCAGAAAACATGAACATCAGGTGGAGGAAAAAGATGAAGTGGCAGTGGACGGCAGTGATGTTTTCCTTCACGGAAACGCTCAGTGTCAATTCAAATTGAATTTCGTATATAAGTAAACTCAGAGGTGCGAGCCGGATTAGAACCCCCGACCCTCTGCATGCAAGGCGGAGGTCGAACCACGAGGCCACTCAGGCTCAAATAAAACCAGCTTCATTATTAATCTAAACTAGGTTGCAATGTATTTTTCTCAAAAATGGCCGGGAATCTCGTCATTGTCTGCTTTCTATCAGACCGCGAAGTGCATCATTGACGATCAGTCAAAAATTTTAAAAAAAAACAACTGCATGCCCCGGAAATTTGTATGAAATTACTTCCGCGGCAGGTATAAGCGCAGGGAATGTTGTATGAAATTTCATTATCGTACAGGTACTTTTTTTTGAAACTGATAAATACGCGACGGAATTCCCAAACAGCCAAGTCTGCATGTTCTGTATCTGTCAATTGACGCGAAACGAAACGTTTTTATCCGTGTCTGAAACAGCGCAATGTATTTCAGAACGGAATTAAAATAAAAGCGCGATCCATAAAGAGGGGGAGTTTTTGTACTTTTGGGTTGTATCAGATTTATTTAGCTAAATTTCATGAAAATAGTTTATAGTTTGGTTTAAAAATTAATAAAAGGTTTTAATTTTTATAAAAAACGAGAAATCTACATGCGAGTTTTTAACTTGCCGTGTTAGTGTGTCTGTTAAAGTCAAATATCGGTGAATACGAAATAAGACTGGCGTTCCATTGGACTTGTTGTAAGTACTTGACTATCTTTGCGTGCGTGCTTTAAATCAATACTCAGCCTGCAAAGACCTACTTTCCCGGCCACGGCAATAATGTACTATAACCACTGTAGAGATGTTGTCAACTGACGGTGGCAAACAACAATACCATACGGTTCCGGGGATGTTAAGACGTCACCGACGCCTATCGCCGCTTGCACCACCAGGGACATTACGCGCGTGTCGACCCTGTAAGGGTGAGTTGATTCAAACCGTCCGTTAAAGTTAACGTTATCGTTAAATATTCAACTATGGGATAAAATGAGTCTCTGTATGGAATGATAGCTCGGCGGCCATATTTAACGACCAGGGGTCCGTTCAACTATGCATGAATCAACTCACCTTAAGTCTTCTTACTTACTTACTTCTTGAAGAACCTGTCCTCTATGAGGGCCACCGTATACCTGCTCACCTGTCGGCGCCACTATCGGTGAGGTTTTGGCTGTTAATGACAAAGATTGTCATTACCTACAATAGAGTCAATGTCAATGTGACTTTACGTTTTGGAGACTTCAATGCGGCCAGTTTAGAATATATTATGGCACATAATGTGCTAAGTTGGCAACACTGCACCTCACGCGATTCAAGCGCCTCTAGCGGCGATTTCTTTCGCGGTGACCCCCATTGGAAACACCTTACCACGAAGCTCATTCCACAGCTTAAACGTTCTGGGAAGGTAGAGTACGTACGTAAAAGTTAGGTGAAGCCAACGCACTAGTGATCCTACTGAAGTTGCGCGTTTATGGGCGACGCGAAATGCTTAACCTGCTCGCAGGCGCGCGGCCGGCGTCGGCAGCGGCTGGCGGTGCAGGAGCGGCCGGAGCTGGCACAGCATGCGACATAGACGCCGCAGTACCTCTGTTGGCGGACACGGTGGTCTCGACGGCGAACATGTTGAGCGCGGTGAGCTGCAGCAGGCGCGCGGCCGGCGTCGGCAGCGGCTGGCGGTGCAGGAGCGGCCGGAGCTGGCACAGCATGCGACATAGACGCCGCAGTACCTCTGTTGGCGGACACGGTGGTCTCGACGGCGAACATGTTGAGCGCGGTGAGCTGCAGCAGGCGCGCGGCCGGCGTCGGCAGCGGCTGGCGGTGCAGGAGCGGCCGGAGCTGGCACAGCATGCGACATAGACGCCGCAGTACCTCTGTTGGCGGACACGGTGGTCTCGACGGCGAACATGTTGAGCGCGGTGAGCTGCAGCAGGCGCGCGGCCGGCGTCGGCAGCGGCTGGCGGTGCAGGAGCGCGCGGAACTGGCACAACATTCGGGCGGCGCACTCGTGAAACGTTTCCATTCTATGACAAAAGAAAATATTGGTCGTAATTCAAGATCGACTTATTAACAGATTGGGAGAGTCGAAACTGATAAGCTCAGCATGACGAAGAAATGAAAGACGCATCAATGTGTTGCATTAATGAAACTTACCCTATTTTGGTGATCAGTTTTCCGTGTACGTGCAGATAGCTCGTGATGAAGTTCTTATTTAACTGCAACAAAACAAATATAATAAAAAATAATATTCATTTTAACTGGACAAATACTTGGAATAATTCGTAGGATAGAGATAAGTGAAGATATAGGTAAAAATATTTAGGAAATTAGAAAGTTCTCCAACGAACCATTGAAGACATCTTATACAAGCCACTTTTCCTGGGCCGCGCCCACACTCGCGCCGGCGTCCTGCGCCGGTGCGGGGACGTACCTCGACGGACGTCATGGCGGCGAGGTGCTCGTCCAGCGAGTCGCGGCGCAGCGTGGTGGTCCGGTGGCCCCCGGGCCGCGCCCACACTCGCGCCGGCGTCCTGCGCCGGTGCGGGGACGTACCTCGACGGACGTCATGGCGGCGAGGTGCTCGTCCAGCGAGTGGCGGCGCAGCGTGGTGGTCCGGTGGCCCCCGGGCCGCACCCACACCTCTCGTCGCGGCCCATGTACGCTGTCGCCAGTTTCCGTCGACTTGGAGCCCTCCGTCGCTGCCCGGCGCTTGCGTTCTGCTGCTTCGTACTGTAAGAGTGACTACGTCAACGAAAATCGCTGCGCTTACCGCTTAGCGATATTGTTACATTCGTTCACGGTGTATTAAGTCATGTAGTTTTACAAAAAAGGTGATGTGAATTAATAACTAAAAATAAGATTCATTTACGTTTTCATATTTTATAAACTCATAGATTAAATATGTAATTGGAAGTAGTAAAGTGTGTAGCATCACAATCACTGATGTTTATTAAAGTAACTTGCCTTTTTCCTATTTTCATCAAACAGTGATATCAGACTTTCCCTTGCAGATTGAAATGGGTTCGATGACATTAAACTTCTCATATAATAGTACACTGCGTCCAATTTTCTTCTCTGAAATGTAAATTATAAACGTCCATTAAAATTGTTAATTATGGTTGCCTATACACCAAGGTTAAAACGTAATAAATCCTTAGGTACTCACCGCATAAATCGCCAATATAGCCAATTGATTATACGGCCTTCCATTCTTTGGGTTGATTTGTTGCGCTTTTGTATACCAAAATTTACTTTTTGCGTAGTTATTTGTTTCATTTACTTGTTCCTTGTATCTAGTCAAATCTCCCAAAAACACGTATAGCTTTTGTACAGAGATTAAGGCTAGCCCGACGTAGCCGAGGCCCTTGGGAGGCACCACGTGATTGTCATTGATAAAATCATCTGTATTAAATTTGTACGCCTTTTCTAACATATGAACGAGATTCTCAAAATAAGTATTTCCTTCTTCAATAATAGTGTTTATTAGTTTAACTACTTTAGGTTTGTCTTCTGGTGACAGCTGAACTAAACTTCTCCTAAGTTTTTCAATGAAAGTGTAATACAAAATTTTCCAATAGTTGTGCTCTATGTTATCAGCTTGGCAGTACTTGAGATCGGACATCAGAAGTTTGGTGAGAGCATTTTGTAGAAATTTCCTGAAAGAAAAATCATTACATTAAATGTTCTTTTGTAAGTACTCACAGACTCATTACTAATCTATACTGATAATAAGTCTGTAGAAGAAGTCGCGTCTGAAACTTGAAAATTAAAAGAAACTATCAAGTCGAGGGGACTATATTATAAACGATACTGAATGGTGCTGTACAAGTGGGCCCTAGGTTTTTGTAAAGCTGCCATTGGGAGTAAGTACATGGACAGGACATTTCACTGCAGTCACCTAGTGTCGGCCACGTCGGGCCAATGTTCGGCCAGCGCGACGGGGCTGAGCTGCGCGTGCGTGTACAAGATGGCGTCGGCGCGGTCCACCTGCCGCAGCAGCTCGCAGTGCCGCGCCGCGCGCGCCGCGTCGCTGGCCTCGTACGATAGTGGAGGATATAGTGAGCAGTCACCTAGTGTCGGCCACGTCGGGCCAATGTTCGGCCAGCGCGACGGGGCTGAGCTGCGCGTGCGTGTACAAGATGGCGTCGGCGCGGTCCACCTGCCGCAGCAGCTCGCAGTGCCGCGCCGCGTCGCTGGCCTCGTACGATAGTGGAGGATATAGTGAGCAGTCACCTAGTGTCGGCCACGTCGGGCCAATGTTCGGCCAGCGCGACGGGGCTGAGCTGCGCGTGCGTGTACAAGATGGCGTCGGCGCGGTCCACCTGCCGCAGCAGCTCGCAGTGCCGCGCCGCGCGCGCCGCGTCGCTGGCCTCGTACGATAGTGGAGGATATAGTGAGCAGTCACCTAGTGTCGGCCACGTCGGGCCAATGTTCGGCCAGCGCGACGGGGCTGAGCTGCGCGTGCGTGTACAAGATGGCGTCGGCGCGGTCCACCTGCCGCAGCAGCTCGCAGTGCCGCGCCGCGCGCGCCGCGTCGCTGGCCTCGTACGATAGTGGAGGATATAGTGAGCAGTCACCTAGTGTCGGCCACGTCGGGCCAATGTTCGGCCAGCGCGACGGGGCTGAGCTGCGCGTGCGTGTACAAGATGGCGTCGGCGCGGTCCACCTGCCGCAGCAGCTCGCAGTGCCGCGCCGCGCGCGCCGCGTCGCTGGCCTCGTACGATAGTGGAGGATATAGTGAGCAGTCACCTAGTGTCGGCCACGTCGGGCCAATGTTCGGCCAGCGCGACGGGGCTGAGCTGCGCGTGCGTGTACAAGATGGCGTCGGCGCGGTCCACCTGCCGCAGCAGCTCGCAGTGCCGCGCCGCGCGCGCCGCGTCGCTGGCCTCGTACGATAGTGGAGGATATAGTGAGCAGTCACCTAGTGTCGGCCACGTCGGGCCAATGTTCGGCCAGCGCGACGGGGCTGAGCTGCGCGTGCGTGTACAAGATGGCGTCGGCGCGGTCCACCTGCCGCAGCAGCTCGCAGTGCCGCGCCGCGCGCGCCGCGTCGCTGGCCTCGTACGATAGTGGAGGATATAGTGAGCAGTCACCTAGTGTCGGCCACGTCGGGCCAATGTTCGGCCAGCGCGACGGGGCTGAGCTGCGCGTGCGTGTACAAGATGGCGTCGGCGCGGTCCACCTGCCGCAGCAGCTCGCAGTGCCGCGCCGCGCGCGCCGCGTCGCTGGCCTCGTACGGCGCGCTGCGCATCTCCGCCATCCCTGACACCGGTTCTAGTGTCAACATTCATTGCAATCCAATATGTATTAAAAAAAAACGAAAATAAATAAAATAAGAAAGATTTAAAAAAACTGAAAAATAAAAATGAAGTGAAAAAAGACAAAATGAAAATAAATTAACAACTTATGAGCCACACGACACAGCAATGACGGTCAATATTGGTGACGAATAAGAGACTGCGCCCACAGGTGACTTTTGTCGCCGGCGACAGTTTCATCGCTCGGTCAAGCCCTAGATGTATGGAGATGCGCCCACGGGTGACTTTTGACACACGTGACATTTTCTTCAGTGCGCTATGGAGACGTGCGTGACTTTTGAGGTGACAGAAACTTTATTGTCACGGCGACAAGTCACCGTGGGCGCCTTAGAATAAGAACATAAACATAGAAGCCAGGCTAAAAGAAGAGCTTGGTACTATATATCTTACTCGCGAAACCCAAATTACTTTTGACATATGTTAGAGTGAAACGGTAATATGCATTTTGTTACTACCATTTCACGGGTCGTCACTAATTTCAATTCAATAAACGTCAAATGGACCTCTTTTGGACTCCTTATAACCTAACCAAATTAAAAATGTTCTTAACCTTTCATCCTTGGTGTCGTGACGTTCGCAACATAACTTGATCGTGTCATACGGGCTCAATTTATTTTGGCTGGCGATCTGTGTCTCTCCGTAAAATTAAGTTCTTTTAGTATTATTTCAGCGAATACCCTGCGAAGCGTTTAAGGTATTGCTTTTTAGCATACCTAGTGTCTTTAGGCAATATGTCCTGTGTGGTTGAAGGATGCAAATCCCACTCAGGAAGAAAAGAAAATTACGATCAAGGAATATCATTTCATAAGTGAGTTCAGACTGTTTTTGAATCTTTTAAGGCAACGATCTAACCTAAAATGATGTAACAGTATTAGTAATTTATAGATTTTATCATTTCATTCAGTTTTACATTGATGTATCCGCTTATTTGCTTATTTCCTGAATACTCTAGGAGGTTAGTTTTTCTTCATAGTGATGTGTATTTTATCGACATTCACACAATAAATAAATGTCGATAATGTCATCAATCATATGGGAATAAGACTTAAATATGTGGTATCATAATTTATAAAATAAAGGTTTTGATAAAGAAAATGTATATTTATAGAATATTTGAAAATAATGTATTACTTATATTTCTTTTTTGAGTAAGATAACAAGCCTGAACAAAATTGTTACCTACAGATTTCCAAAGAAAATATGAATATGAAATTATTTTTTGACGTGATAACGTCTTTAAAATCGTTTTAGTCGGGTGACATGTTCAGAAACTTGTGTCACACCAAAACCTCACGAGCGCGATCGCAGGTATAACGAGAGAGAGACGGACCGATCTCCCGTCTCATCTCGAGCGCTGCCAGTCATTCCGTGAAACTTGTCACGCGGAATCCTCACGAGCGGAGGCTGGCATAGCGTTCGAGTGAGTGGACCGTTATCACGTAAACATCTCGATCGTAAACCTACTTTACAAACAACCATTTTTAATTTAAATGTTACGGGCGCGACTTTTTTTACAGACTTATTATTTCTATAGATTCCCGAGAAAAGGGATTTAGTGTGAATTTCCACGCGAACGAAGTCGCGGGCAAAAGCTAGTTTGTTATAATTATCGATACAAAAAGCCGACACAACACATCACTAGCAAATTATGAAACCAGTGACCACCTACGTTATTTCGAAGTAGAGCTCTATATATGCATCTTTTTCTAACACATTGATGTAATCATAAGAAAGTAAGGATGGATATATTATCTCATATTACTCTTTTAGCCTGGCTTCTATGTTTATGTTCTTATTCTAAGGTGGGCGCAGTCTCCAAGGAGTGACCGAGGTCCACCGCATAATTGCTCACCAGCGGGCGCCACTGGCGTTGGAGACTGCATTCGAGGTGGTGATTGGAGGGATGCATAGCTGTCAATGTCTTACCGCGCAAACGGGCCAATGGCTGATGTATATCTATATACATAATTATATCTTCTATATTCGCCACAATGATAGCGCGATGCGATGTAGGACGGTACAGTGCCATCCATCGGGTAATTTTAATGAATTAAAATGCTTTGATATATAATTAATTTATACAGCTGGAGAAGCCGTGGTGGCCTAGTGATTCGACCTACCGCCTCTCATGCAGAGGGTCGGGGGTTCGATTCCGGTTCGCACCTCTAAGTTTACTTGTGCGAAATTCAATTTGAATTAATCACTGTGCTTTTCGGTGAAGGAAAACATCGTGAGGAAACCTGCACGCATCTGCGAATTAATTCAAAGATGTATGTGAAGTCCCCAATCCGCACTGGGCCCGCGTGGGGACTATAGCCCAAACCCTCTTGTGATGAGAGGAGGCCTGTGCCCGCCAGTGGGATGCAAATAGGCTGTAGTAGTAGTAATATGTAGTAGTAGTAGTATACAGCTGGATTGGCCGACAACGACACTAGCGCCCCTAGCGGATTTTTCAGTGGCGGCGACTCTCATTCATTACATATCAATTTCTGTTCAATATTCGATTCCACTTTTGAACTTACCTCTTTCCATTCTCATATGCGCTTGTGTAGGACTAGTTTGTACTATTATTGGTTTGGAGGGATTATGATGATCATACAGTGTTTTTTGCGTTTCCATCGAGCTTCCGCTGCAAAAAATAAGTAATAAAAATAAGTAAATAAGTAATGAAATTCAAATGTGACATTAAAAAATGTCTCATCAATATTGAAGAATGTACCTTTGGTCCTTTGGTAATTGAGAAGTCGAACTTTGCGGCAATATTATTAACCCCGGCTGAGATGTAGAACCGTCTGATACAGTTTTGTCGGACATGGCGCTATTCAATCTGTTCCTCTGGTGGGTATTTTCGCTGGCTCTAAATATAAATGAAAAACAATTAAATGAATATGAAGAATATTTTACAAAATGTATACAAAATTTGGGCAATTGTCCAGTGGGCAGGCAAATGCCCTGGGCCATTTAAGATGACTAAATAATTTAATGCCAATATTTTTTATTAATTGGTGCTATGACAGCAACTCTGTATCGTTACAAAAAGGGGCCTTATGGAAGGCGGGAGTCGCGGGTCCTTCAGACTGGGCGGACATAAAAGCAAACTTGAACTTGAATTTCATGTGATCTTTTTAAAGGTTTTATGCGTGACA
>CAXARK010000580.1:0-19202 GCA_963971205.1 Aethes cnicana
CGAACTACTTAGCGCTTAGCGAGAATAGGAGCTACGAACCAAACTGTGCTAGTCCTA
The DNA here is from genome assembly GCA_963971205.1 of Aethes cnicana. Classification (NCBI taxonomy): domain Eukaryota; kingdom Metazoa; phylum Arthropoda; class Insecta; order Lepidoptera; family Tortricidae; genus Aethes; species Aethes cnicana. The sequence continues at coordinate 58 of CAXARK010000580.1, forward strand.
GAAACGTTCTGAATAATAGCCCTAGAAATTACATTGATGTGCCTAACTATGAGACACCTTTGGACAAGCCTAGGTTGCCTAACGTATACGAAGACGGTACTAGCTTTCCACCCTACTGTGAGGGGCAGTATAGTAAAGATCTGCACGCGTTGGCGAGTGTACCGAGTTTGGATGTGAGGGGTTACGAGTGCGGGCAGTACGGCGGGCGGTGCGGGGCGCGGCGCGGGCGCCGGGGCCGCGGCCGGACGCCCGAGGTGCTGCTGGCGCCGCACTACTTGGAGGCCTGCAATAGGCCCGTCTGCTGCCACTGGGGACACCACGCGTAAGTCAGAACAATAAACACCTTATTTCTTATATTTAGTTCACTGTCTTTTTCCATGGCAACATGACGCATAACATTTCATTTAATCTCAATAGTAGTTTATACCACTTAAAATCGCTGGTCATAGAAAGCTGAAATTTGGCATAAACGTTCCTTAGGGGGTGTAAGGGAGCACTAAGAGAGGATTACCCAAAATTCCTACGGGAACGAGAATAATTGGAGTTTGAATGTTAAGAGGATACATAAATAAAAAACCCATTTTTAGGTGCGTAGAACTCGTAAAGTACTCACGTTAGGAGTCTGATGTTCGGATATGTGTATATTGATTATATACTTGAAGGATTGATCAAGGCCAAAACATGACTGAGATAATTTTGTTCGATAGAAAAAAATCACGAAGTCGCAGCTGCTATTATCTTAATGCGCTTGAAGCTTCTTAACGACAAAGAAAAGGACTTCGAGACTTTCTTAAAAACTAGACATCTATATTAACTAAAGACTGATCATACTAGATGTCAATATTTATATATATATCAATTACAATTAATTTAATTCGGCTTTGGCGCTTACGTTGTTTTATTTCGTCCGACGTGCGCGCTGCCATCTCTTTCTTTCGTGCAAGGTCCCTATATACGCATCACTCTACGCCAGTCGGCCAGAAACCTTCGCTGCAGTAGGACCTGTGCTCGACAATCCCAGCTCCGTATCGCGCTCGTATGTAATCAATATTTCGTGATTATAAAGAGAAGTAAGCATGGGAAAGTTTAAAAAGAAGACGGCAAAGTGCCGGTAGTATGAGAGAAAGCAAAATTAAGTTTCTTATTTATTTATACGATTTATTCGTGTAACCGCATTCAATATTGCTAATGGATTATGAACTGGAGAACTAGTCGTTTTAGTTAAAAATACTTACCTATCATTTATGGTTGACTTTGTGCGCGGCCTCGGTAGCCATGCAATTTCCTAATCAAGTAGGTATGAAATTTATGTATTTAGAAGGAAGCCAGCAATTGACAAGCTGGTATCTTTGGGACTCGCCTGTTTATCTCGACTTAGATCTGCCTTCTTTCCCCTGCATTACTCTAAACAGTAGTGAAAAGTCAGTACCTATACTTACCTATTCACAAAATAAAGTCGATGTGAGCATCTTTTACCTTCCTGAGTATAAAGATACGTGTAGGTACAATCTGTTGTACATTTGCTTGATAGCCCAAATACCTATTATTTATTACCTATCCATGTGTAAAAATATTGCGGTTCCAATATTATTACATAGGTACATATGCCTATTGAGTAGATAGCCTCCTTTTTTGAAGTCGGTTAACTATTCTCATTTCAAAATCGTATTAATTAAAATAAAACAGATATTAAGATAGATATTTACCTAAAGTTTGGCCGCGTGAACGGTAAGGGGACGGACTCAGTTTTTATTTGCCTATTAAAATTCCCGGGATTTCTAAATTTAGTAACCAGGCCTCGAAAAAGCTTATTTTAGTATTTCTATACATTTATTTATGACTCGCTCCTGCCCGCGACTTCGTCTGCGTGGAATGTAAAATTGCCGATAAGTTTTCTTTCCGACATCCGATTTTAATCAAACATAGCTTATATATTGCTCCAAATGATGCTCTATCTACCCTTGAAAATTGCATTCAAATCGGTTCAGTAGTTTCAGACACAAAAGATTTCTAAAAATCGCTGTTTTGTGGTCTACCATACATCTTTAGACCCCCTGTTCCTTTTTTTTTGAACTTTTCTTTCTATCTAAAGACACGCCGGGTTCTGCTCTTTTATTATAGTATACAGGGTGGAAAGATCGAATGCCACATGGATGGCAACTACCTTAAATATTGTAAATAGCACATTTTGTGTAAGGGAGACTTTCCTTTGTTTTTAAAAACAATAAATACTGCATTAAAATTTAAGGATTTATGAAAAATCGCTTGCCTCAGTCGGGACTCGAACCGGTTAAATGTGACAAAAAATAATGTGCTGTATTTTATGATGCAGATTGAAAGGGTTACTGATAAGGTTCATTTTTCTCTAAATAACAAATACAATCAGAATAACGGAAGGCCATGAAAATTGTAAACGAAAAATTAAAACACACAAAATAAAACAATATTCATTTACGTCACACCAAGCCGAAAAGCCTCTAAGTTTACTTAATGTGCGAAATTCAATTTGAATTTACCACAGAGCTTTTCGGTGAAGGAAAACATCGTGAGGAAACCTGCACGCATCTGCGAAGTAATTCAAAGATGTGTGTGAAGTCCCCAATCCGCACTGGGCCCGCGTGGGGACTATAGCCCAAACCCTCTCGTGATGAGAGGAGGCCTGTGCCCAGCAGTGGGACGCAAATAGGCTGCAGCAGCAGAAGCCGAAAAGCGGGATTTACCGCCCTTGGGCGCTACGAAAAATCCCTCTTCACGGCCAGGTAGTGACGTAAAATCGTATACTAACCACGGGCGGTCGTAAAGAAATCTTCAGACCGCTATATTATAGCCCTCGCCTCCGGCTCGGGCCTCAATTACCCGCGATCTGAGACTTTCTTTACTTGACCGCCCTAGGTGTGTAATGTACTATTGTTATTTATCATAAATATTTCATTTTATATTAACTTGGCGTGACTAAATATAGACAACAAACAATCTACATTATATTACCTTTCATATGACACCTTATTTGATAAAATTGGTCCAGTAGTTACCAAGACATAATGCTAGTAGAAAAGGCCCAGCCGCCATCTTTGTTACGTCGTAGGTCCCCCTTCATACACTTGGGGGTGACAACTACTTTTTTTTTGTATTCTAGAGAACATGCCCATTTAGGCCATATCGGTTGTACGTATGGCCGAGGTAGACCGTCCCACGGAATTCGTTATTTGAAGAATTTCGTAATTCCTACACTAAAAATCTATACTAATATTATAAATGTGTGTGTTTGTTTGTTCTTCCTTCACGTCGCAACGAGTGGACCGATTTGGATGAAATTTGGTATGGAGATAGTTTGAGGCCCCACAATAACATAAGATACTTTTGATTCCGATATTTCTACGGGAATGGGTTTTCCACGGGGCAAACCAATTTTTCAATACTTCTATAACTATAACTGTCTGTATGTGTAGTATCAACGGGTACGCAAATTCTAAGTCTACGCGGGACGAAGTTCGCGGGCATCGGCTAGTAATTATAATAAATAAATTTATATACATACCTAAATAAGCTATTTCGAGGCCTGGTTACTAAATTTACGAATCCCGGAAATCCCGATAATATTAATAGGCAAATTAAAACTGAGTTCGGCCCCATACCGTTCACGCGGTTAAAGTTTGGGTAAATGTGTATCCGAATTTCCGATTCCTGTTAATTACAGAATATATTCCATATCTACCTGATTTTTTAAATGAATAAGATTTTATAATGAGAATAATTAACTGACTTCAAAAAAGGAGGTTATCTACTCAATACGCATATGTACCTATGGAATAATATTGGAACTGCAATATTTTAACATATGAATAGGTAATAAAATAATAGGTATTTGTGCTATCAAGCAAATGTACCAAACATTGTACCTACGTGTATCTTTATAATCAGGAAGGTAATTGAGACGCTCACATCAACTTTATTTTGTGACTATGTTAGTATAGGTGTGTGAAGTCCCCAATCCGCACTGGGCCCGCGTGGGGACTATAGCCTAAACCCTCTCGTGATGAGAGGAGGCCTGTGCCCAGCAGTGGGACGCAAATAGGCTGTAGTAGTAGTATAGGTACCGGCCGTGCCGATTTAGGCCGTACCGGTTGTACGTATGGCCTAGAGAGATAGGTCACACGGAATTCGTTATTTGAACACTTTTTCATAATTGGGTCCTACACTTAAAATACTTAAACATGTTTAGTTCATAACTATGACTGTATACCTACCAAGGCATACACTAAATTTCGAAATTCCGGGATTCCCGGGACTTTTTTATAGGAACATTAAATTGAGTCCGGCCCCATACCGTTCACGCGGTAAAACACTGGGTAAATGTGTATCCGAATTTCCGATCCCTGTTAATCACAGATATTAAATTTAAATTAATAAATTAATTTTATATCCCACTAAAATGAAAAAAAAAAAATTTATTGGCTTCTAATGTTTGTGTAGGTATATATAAATTTGTTATTTGTTTCGTACTTTGTATTGAATCCGAAAGTAATGACTTCGGTATTTAAATCTACTTTATTTACCAAACTAGCGCAAAATCAGAATTAATCTAGGTGTTTTGAATTTCGCGGGAACAGTCGGGGGGGAGCACGCCACGCGCGGGAGCGCGGGACGCGACGACTAAGCCACGCCTCCATAGCTTCAACTATTTTTCAACATAGGCCCTTAATGTTTATGCGTATGCGCATAAACATTAACATTCAAATTAAAGAAATGAGAACTATCCCAAAACCATCTCACTAGCGGTTATTTAGAGTACAAATTGACTGAATTAACAGGAGTAGAAAGAAAGAGGAGGGCGCTGCGAGCAGCGGGGAGGAATCGGCGCCGGACGGAGCGGCGCGGGAGACGCCGCGGCCTCCCAGCGACATCGACAGCCAGGTCAGTAACCTAGTAGTGTTGTACAAACTGTCGTACCAGTAGCAACACGTGCCCCTCACAGACATATTTTAGAGTGCAGTTTAGGTTCCGTTTGTATGGAGTGGTGCGGGTGTGGTGCAACGCCGCGCCTCCGGGAACAAGGCTGTCATCAAGGATCTGTGCTGAAACGCGATGTCGTGCAGGGAACTTTGAATCCTTTGATGCTTCCTTCGATCAATTGATCAATTAACAGGATATTCAAAGTCATAGCAAGATTATCGAGTACGATCAATCAATCAATCATATATTTATTGCTAGAATGTGGGTATATACAAAAGGTGTTGAGTTATTAGGAGACCGCCACAATCAACCAGTTTCCAGCATGCAATAGTAGATCTTAGAGCTAATGACAGTCTAGTACTCAATAGTAGTTTATGTAATTGCTAGATAATAAAGGTCCTTAAAACACGAGTGGGGTAAAGTGGAGCAATAATATCGCACTTCGATATCGATCGACAAAATCGGTCAACAATGGCGGCAATTCGAATACATCAGTGTCTTACCTTTGAGTATATAGCCACTGGAGATGCCATAACGTCAACTCTTCGAACAAATTTTTTCGCCACTTTTAGCGGGGGGCGAGGTAAACACGTACAGCACACCACCAAACGACGCAGAACTCAACAGACACAAATTTTGCTGTTGCGATAAACGCACACTACAAAAAAAATCAACACATCAAAAAATACACGTAAACAGATAGAGTTTTCACGTAACTATGCAGCATACATATGCACAAGACTAGTGATGGGACACATCTGAAGAATGAGTCAAATGAGATAAGTAGATGAATGAACTGAATTATTTTATAGTATTTTATTTTATAATAAAATTGCTAAAGTGGAAATTCTGTACGTTGAAGATACCCAAAAACATATTAGTTTGTATGTATGTATGTCTGTAAGTATCTGTATTTGTGTCCTTAGCCCACACACAGTTTTTTAACTGTGGAATGAACTGTTGTCAGCAGCTTCCGGGCGGATACATATGTAAAAAAATTAAAGTAGATTGGTATTTGTAAGAGCCTACGTACATGAAATCTATATATCTATATATATAAAACAAGAAACTGACTTACTGACTGACTGATCGATCAACGCAGAGCCGAATCTACTGGTCGTAGAAAGCTGAAATTTGGCATGCAGATTCCATAGGGAATATAGGGGAGCAATCTAAGAAAGGATTTCCCGAAATTTCCATAGGAACAGAAAAATCGGAATTTTACATTTTAATATCTCTGCGCATATGAAGTTGCGGGGAAAAGCTACTTATGTTATAACTACCCTTTTACCCGCGACTTCGTCCGTATGTACGGACGAGTTCTCCAATATATACACACTTTTACACCTTGCTCTCTTGTAATAAGGTCCAAAAGTGATCATATATTTATGAACTTGACTGTACTAAGAATTCAGGCAGCTAATGGTTCTATACATAGCGACAGTTATAGGAAACCAAAAACAAAACAATGGATTTTCCCATGGGAATAAGATGTTTTCCCGTGGTAAAAAGTAGCCTATGTCACTCTCCAGCCTCCCAACTAACCCTAAACAAATCACGACATAAAACCTCTCCGTTGCGACGTGAAAGAAGGACAAACAAATGAACTTTTAATATAATACCAGCTTCTGTCCGTGACTTCGCCCGCGTGGAATTCGGTTATCGCGTTCCCCCGGGAACTATGCGTTTTTTCGAGATGAAAAGTAGCCTATGTCCTTTCCCGGGACCCCAACTATCTCCATGCCAGATTTCATCTCAATCGGTCCAGCGGTTGAAGCGTGAAGAGGTAAGTAACAGACAGACAGACAGAGTTACTTTCGCATTTATAATATTAATATGGATAGTACTCGTATGGTAGTATGGGCCCGTGTGGGGACTATAGCCCAAACCCTCTCATGATGAGGGGAGGCCTGTGCCCAGCAGTGGGACGCAAATAGGCTGTAGTAGTAGTAAGTATGGATAAGGGTCGTCAGCAAAATGCTCCGAACAGATAACACGTGTCAGTTTCCAAGAATTCTCCTTTATGGATCTTTTGGAAATTTAAAAGGATTATATGAAATAATGTATATAAATAATAGTATATGCATTACACATCACTCGTAGTCCCGAACTAAATATTGTATTCCTTTTACCTAGATCTATATATTTGCCAACATTTCTTTTCAAGATCAGAATAAAATTCAACATCGATGTCCACAGAAAAGTAATATTCACCTTCCAGGATTTAAATGTAACAAACATCTATACTTATCTACTAATTAATGGAATATGCAATAAAAAACTTACTATTAAATAAACCTCATTGATTGAATGAATGAATGATTCACTCAAAAGTTGAGTCGCTTTTTTGACTTTAGTCACATCCCTAGACCGATTCGCTCCCATTCATGTTTTCATTTTTCTGACGTTTACGTATCGCAAAAGCTTTTCTTTAAATAGAGATTTTACTTCAATAAAAGTTAGTAAAAATACTTATCTATGATAGGAAATGCGATTTTGTTGCGAATTTGAGCGATCAGATCGCCTTTTACACGAGAATACCGCACAAGACACCATTTTTCAGGAGAAACGTCTCGCGTCACGGAACGATGCAAAATGGCGGTGAAGTGACCTTCAAGTGGGTTTATATAAAGAGTTTGAACAGTTGAACCATGTACTTTGCCGGAGGGGATCGCCCATGCATGGCATCTCCAGTGGCTATATACTCAAAGTGTCTTACATTCAAATTTTACATTTTCAAAAAGCATAGACTAAATAGAGCCGACATTTGAATTTGGAACAAGCTTTCGCTCTGTCTGACTGAACAATATAGGCGGGCATTGCTGTTCGAAGATGTACCTATTGGATTTATTTATACGAGTCGACTTATATTCGAATTGGGTTGAACGTTAGCACACGGCGGACACGGCCTATAAAAAGCACGATTCCGAACACAATTCGAAAGAAGTGTCAATATATAAACATTGACACTTCTTTCGAATTGTGGGCACATAAGTGCGAGAACGTCTGTACACTTGTAAATGTGTGTGTAACTACTACGCGGGCCAATGATCCACTCACCATCTAGATGAAATAAATGACGTTAAGGCGAGTAGGGCGCGAATTGCGCGCGGGCTACATTCAGGCGGGCGATCCCGTGGCCATACTGTACGTAGTACTATTAATATTCTGTGACGTTAGCACGGGTCTAGGGAATCACGCTAGCAGTGATTCCCTAGACCTGTTTGCTAATTCCCTCGTAATGTATGTGGGTTATTTCCGTATTTTACCAGATATCTTTACCGCGGTCGTACACGTTGCCGCGGGAGTTCCGCTACTGGCGCCGGCGGCCGCGGCTGCGGGACGCGCAGCTGCCCAGCAACAACAGTAGTGACGGTAAAAAACACCTTTTATAATGCAGTTGCTCAAAAAGTAAATATTTCGATACCTGTTTAACGTGCCAAATGTGTCATTTCAGAACGAGCGCTTTTTGTTTTTTGACTGCTAGTGAGCGTGCCTAAAGTTGTTGCGTAAAGTTTTTTGAGCTTCATCCTGTTCATTTGTTGTTTTTTTTTGCAAATGTATTAAAAAGTGTCGTTTGATACACGTGCAAAATTGTTATTTTCACTCGTACCTAGCCTACCTCGGTACCGCTCGCTTACAATAAAATGAGATACTTTTCGCACTTGCATCAAAATGTACTATTATAATTATAAAATAACTAGCTTTTGCCCGCGACTTCGTATAAGCAGAGTTTTTCCCTCTACTGGTGCTCCACTACACTCCCCAATGAACCTACATGCCAAAGTTCAGCTTCCTACGACCAGTCAGTAGTTTCGGCTGTGCGATGCGACAGTGTTCAACTGTTCGTGTCCTTGACAAAGCTTCAATAACGGACACTCGAAGTCTTCTTACAAAGGCAAGGTTGGGAATCAAAGGTCTATGACCGTACCAAATTTAGTCAAATAAGTTTATCTATTGTGGTACAGTCAGAATAAAAATATTCGTCTAATTTCCACAGGTGACGTGGACAGCGGAGACAACGATAGCGATCGGCGCTCCAACTGCTCAGCGGCGTCGCAGCTGCAGACATACTCCGAGCTGCGCCACGCGCCCCACCACGTGTCCCACGCTGCCCACGTGTCCCACTCTGCCCACGGTGCCCACGCGCTGGCGCTCGACGACTACGAGCGGCGCAGGCGCAGGAAACCCGCGCCCAAACCAGAGACCAAGCTTTAACGTAGCGTTACTCTATTGTATAGTTAACATAACCGAATCCCACGCGTTCGAAGTCGCGGCCAGAAGCTAGTTAAAGCATAAACCAATGGTTTTACAATTAGTCTGCCATAGCGAGAAACTATAGCATTAGCAATACGTCAACATTCCCTGATAAAGGTGTATTAATTACTTATGGTAGGTTGATTCAAACCGTCCGTTAAAGTTAACGTTAAATATTCTACTATGGGACAAAATGACGTTTCTGTATGGAATGACAGCTCGGATGCCATATTTAACGACCAGGAGTCCGATAACTGCTTGAATCAACTTACCCTTAGAGTGCTGCGCCCACGGGTGACTTGCCACGTGTTTTCTTCAGTTCGCTATGGAGACGTGAATTTTGAGATGACTAACTTTTTGTCACGGCGACAAAAGTCACCCATGCGCGCACCCTCTTAGTCGAAGAGATTTCTATTCAAGTCTACAAGGGAAGACTTTCAATACGGTTCATAACTGTAACATTTTATTTCAGTTATCAATTCACCAGTCATTTTCATATTCGAAATGTACAAACATGCAATTTAGTGTATAAAGAACGCTCAAGTCACAAACGCTATGTTGTTGTAATTATAAGAAAAGCCTTTTAATGGTGAGTAGAATTTAGTAGACTAATCCAATTTAATTATACAGTGTACTTAACTCTGGATCTCGAAATCCGTCCAGAATGAAGCTCGAAACAAAGTCAAAGGCCCATATTAGACTATCATATTCATATTGTCAATGATCATAGAGATGGGATCCTGTTTGACAGCAAGCGTATGATTATGATCATGTTTTTACAATATGTTGTTATGACACCATCATAGGTGGTTCATATAAATTTAACTCTTATTTCTATGATCATCAGGGCACATCTAGGCTAGACCCGAGGTGGAACCCAGCAGAGAACGATGGTACAAATATGGAGAGGCATATGCTCAGCATTGGGAAAATATATGCTGAAGAAGATCTATGTTCATATCTCTATGGTAGTCTAACAAGGCCCATAAGAAAAGACGTCACGTAATAGTAGATTGTGTGACTAGGCAGCAAAATGGTATATTTTACCGCGGGTGACCGATTGAATCCAGAGCGACGCGATAGATTCCGGAATCTTGAGCCAGCAAGGGATTAAAGCTATGTCACCCAAGGTTTAAATAATTTTGCGCACTCTGCTTTTCTCTCCTCCTATGAGAAACCCAGTAGCAGGGGGAAACAAAAACGTACCTTGCTCCCTAGAGAGCAAGCGTCGTCGCGTTTTGCTCACTCTAAACGGGGAACAAAGTACTCCTTTTCGAATAGGAGTGAAATAAGTATTTTCATACTGTAAAACTGCGGCGCCTGTTTTGTACGTGTTTCGTGCTTAGGTAATACTAAAAACCTTTTTTTATAAATGATGAATAATGTAAATTATACCTGTACTTTTGTAAGATATTGTATATTATTATTATTATTAATGTAAGGACGTCGAGGATATAAATAAAAGAGACATATCAAACTTTTATTTACTTTATTATCTATTAATTCAATTGTAAAAGGGAACCAGTCGCTCGCTATCACACCGTGTCACTACTGCGCTACAGATCTCAGCCATTTACACAAAGAAACGTCAACCAAAACGAGGTTAAAAATTCACAAATACACATTTAATGTTGTTTTACAGCTATCTTAAGATTTAGGGGGCTCGGCCGGGCCGGGAGGCGGGCGGGGCAGGCTCGAGGGCTTGCGGTTTTTACTACGTCGCGGCGGGGAGATGATCGAATATAGATATTAGACAAACTTTACACGTTAAATCTGGTGTCAGCTCGGTCCATCAATCTGGTCAGAATGACGCAAGAAAGCTTATATAACCCACTGTCTGATGGTCCGGACTGATCATTCGAAAAGTTACCTTGAATTGTCGTCAGTCGAGATCCATGGACTGAACTGATGAAACACTTAACGCGTAACCCTAGTCTTAGGCTGCCTTTCCGCTGAAGCGGAGACGCGCCGCAACCAACCAATAGCATTGGTTATAATGTAATCTACATCTCATGAAAGACTTGTCGCTATTGGTCGATTCCTGCACCCTCACCGCCTCGGTGAAAAGGCTGTAGTAGTCTCAACGCAACGGAATGCGTCCCGGCGCGGCCGACCCGCGGCGAAGGGAGCACCCAACGACGTGAAACGAGTGACGACGGTTACACTGCCGAGAACTCCGATACCGCACAGCAAATACGCTGCGATAGAAACTTGTACGTTTCCTAACTCGTAAAGCATGCCGTTTCGTCGTTAAAAAACGACCTGTTTAGAAAGCTTCATACATGTATGATTAAACTTTTATTGTACTAAACATTTGAGAAACCTTAAAATCATACCGCAGCAATCGATTGAAATGCATGTCAACGCTATATTGCATTATAATAAATCAATAATAATAATTAATGTCAATTAAATATGTCAATGATCATCGCGGAACAACCGATGGAGCTGGTCGAGTGCCAATGCGAATCAACGAGCGTTCAAATATCTAACTTCAGATATATTACTATTAACTTCATTGTTACTTCTACAGGCGAAATTAAGGCCGAAAACAATTTTAAAGTCGCTTTTAATATCCAATATAATCGTGAGTTCCTCTTAATACGACTTACTACATTCAGAATACATATATATTTTAGTCACACTTCCAAAACCGTTTCCTGTGTATATTTACACATTCTAAAAGTACACTTAAACAATTCTTAACCGAATAGTTTTACTTTTGCGATAGTGCGAGACTGCGAGAAATTCCGACATTAAAATCTACGTCCGTATTAAAAAAATAAACTTACATTCCGAGACATATTTTTCCATAAAAACCAATCAACAACAATTAAACTTAATTTAGTCAAAATGTGATTTAGTCCTGAACTTTGTACAATGCTTTCGATGTTAAAAATAAACAATGGTACTTAACTCAATGACTGAAATGTAAACAGCTCGTGCGTTAAGTGTTATTGAAAATAGTAACGTAAAATGGTCCCCTGACGCTATTTCTTGTTTGGATTTAGAAGAAAGTGAACGCTTCCTTTAAGATGGGTTGAGACTGAACTTAACGCAGGCTGCGGCTTGCACTAAAAATAACATCAACAAACAAACGAACTGCGATGGCGACACCACAGTTCTTATTACAAGACCCTTGGACTGAAATGAAGTTGTAAAAAAACCTAGAGCTGCTTACTTCGTTATCCTTACGCTAGTGGAAATTATTCCTACAACATAAAATTACATAGGCCCGCGCCGCGACGCTGCCCGTTTGAAACCAATGAAGTAGTGAAGTCCCACTTGTTCAATGATGCCTACTAGGAAGGTCAAATAATTTATTATTACAATTGTCGACATTTCAAATTATTCACACACTGCTATGAATGTCTCGCACATTCATATGATTTTAAGAAATTGTAAACGCATTATAATTTATATACCATTTGGTTGTATTTAATGTCTTCTTTAAAATAATGGCTTCTGTCTATATTGAAAAGACAATTTCTCCAATGTCAAGTGTAGCCTACAGGCCGAGCAGTGTACGATGAAAACGCAAATATACTTTAAAAATCATAAATCAAGCAAAACTGAGAAAGTTCAACGAACGTCAACGTCCATCATGATAATGGCTATTGAGGAACCCCTATTTAATCTCGACAATTGTAATAACAATAACTAATACCAAAACATCGAGCACATTTAATAAGTTTAGTCCATTAAAACTTTTAAATCTTATTTCTCTATTTCAATACACAAACAGCGATCGTATTCGAATGATTATACATACGGTATAAAATAAATACTTGACGTCAAGTGATGTTAGGCGGGCGGGGCCGCAGCGCGGTATTAGTCTAAGTTTTAAGTGGTGTACCTTACTTGTCTATGAATGTGTTTGCGGCCAAGCAGTCACTGCTCACGATGAAATGAGCTGGAATAGAGTTAAACACATCAAACGCTGTAAGGCGATACAAACCTACTAAATCAATCAATCAATCAAAATAAAAAAGTTATTTAACATAAGGAAAAAAAGATGAGTAAACATGCAAAAAATAAAAAGAATAATCTCTACCTTTGATAAAAGCGGGTGTTCCACTGCCTCAGATATTTATTTTTCATAATATATTATTATTGTAATAATATATATAACTATGTCCTTTTATAAACTATAGGTATACTATGAAGACATCTACACTCCGCCCTTAACTCCTAACATCTTAAATACACTGCAACAAAAAAGAAAAAAACACAAATCAAAATAAACGCAAACAAAAATAGTTCTATGCATGAATTTTAAAACCTATGTACATTAGTACACTCAAGAGATGCGAGCCGGGCTTGAACCCCCACCCTCAGCGTGAGAGGTGGTAGGTCAAACCACTAAGCTACCACGGCTTAAAAAACACACACAATTACTACCACAACAGCCTATAATGAGGGTCACCGCGAATGAATTAGCCACTAGAGGCGTTTGAGTCGCGTGAAGTGCAGTGTTGCCAATTTAGCATATCATGTGCCATATCAAACGCTACATTGGCAACATTGAGGTCTCCGAAACTTCAAAATGTCACAGTGACGTTGACACTTTGTATGTAATGACGATATTTGGCATTGAAAGCCGACACGTCACACGACAGTGGCGCCAACTGGTGAGCAGGAATACGGTGGCTCTCATTAACGAGATCATCTCATGACGGAGGGTTTGAACTAGTCCCCCCAGGCGGGCCCAGTGACAGCAGAACCAAGAAACAAGCATGGTCTAAGAAAACAAGCTACTCTCTGGGTTGTGTCACAAGTGACGTCACGTCGAGTGGCCACTTTATTGTTAAAAAAAGAAGGAAATATGTTGTGCCGTTATAATTCATAGTAATTTATTTACGCATTACAATAGGGATGACGACAGGGTGAAGAAATCGAAATTCTAATTAGTCCGTCAGTCAGGTAATAAAAAAATATAAGACACTTATTTTTTGTTTTATTAAATTAACAAAGAATGACTAAGTTAAAACGCATTAAAGTTGGAGAGTGGGGGCTAACTACGTCATCGTTATGTATAAATCGTACCTAACCGTGACGTCACGCGACATTTCAACTCAATATATCTCCGTATAAGTTTGATTACGTTGAAAAAGAAAAAATACGTGTCCAATACTTTTCAATAATCTTCCTGATAGACTAAGGAAAAAAGTTGTCGTCTCCCCTATTGTCATTTACTAGTTGTTGCACACAAAATGGGTCTACTTAAAAACGAATGAACGTTATAATTTAATGAAACACAGGATAAATGGGAGTCGGGGATTACTTTAATACACTTGCAACACACAGCAGTGATGACGTCACTTGTGTCACCCACGCTATTCCCAGAGTGTCATACCTGGGCCTATATTCGAAGTCTTAAATAGGGATCTCACTGTTCCCTATAGGATCGCTCACGCGTCAAGTTGAACTTTAAATCTAGCTGCTTAAAGTTCACGCGAAGTATACTTACTGTATCATGGAAACAAGGTGTGTTTGCGCGTACGTACCGACTTGACTGTGGCCTTGATGAAGTCCTTCTTGTGCGCGAGGTCGAAGTCGGGGTAGTGGCTGTAGACCTGCTTGCACACCGTCTTCATCGTGATCTGCTCCAGGTTGGCGCCCTCCAGGATCTGCTTCACGTACTTCTTGATCTCGTCGTCCTGTACAAACATTATCAATTCGCATTATCATACTACTAGACAAAATATCTTTGATATCTTGTATCTACCACATTTGAAGAAATGATCAAAGTCGATATAAATAAATAAATAAATAAATAAAAACGTGCCCAAAATTTCAGCAGTGACTTCTTTTGTTATGAAGTTAAATAAAGAGAGATAAAAGCCTTTTACGCCCCTCACCACCACGCACCTGGCACAAATTTTGGCCACAATGCTAGTTCGTATTATTAGTTACTGCATCCACGTATAGCACGTCACAGTCGGTATGGCGAGCAGGTTACGTGACTCACTCTAAAACTTGCTTGTAGGTATGCCGTATTAAGCCTGGGTAACACTGAATGCGTCTACGGCTCGTCTGCACTTAGCATTAGTACATACAGGGCAGCCGGGCTTGAGTATATGAGAGACAAGACAAAGCACTAACCGTGGGCGGGCGCTTGCCCTTCTTGTCGGCGGGCGCGTCGCTCTCCTCGCTGCCCTCCTCCTCCTCGCTCCCCTCCTCCTCGCTCCCCTCTCCGGACTCCTCCTCGGAGGACGCGGCCTTCTTGCCTGGCTTCTTCGCCCCCCGCCCTGCCGCTTTAGCCGCTGGCTTCTTCTTGGCTGTAGCAATGATACATGCGGTTAGTTGAATAGTGAAATCGTCATCGTTAGAAAAAATAAACCACTTAACGAGCTAACAGATTTTCGGGTATCCATATTAATATTATAAATTGTCTTTCTATCTGTCTTTCTGTTACCTCTTCACGCTTCAGCCGCTGGACCGATTGATATGAAATTTGGCATGGAGATAGCTGGACTCCCGGGAAAGGACATAGGCTACTTTTTATCCCGGAAAAACTTACAGTTCCCGCGGGAACGCGATAATCGAATTCCACGCGGGCGAAGTCGCGGGCAGAAGCTAGTAGATGATAAAATGGAAGTGACATCTGAAAATAATAAGTAATAGGCGTGGTAGCCTAGTGGTTTGACCTCTGATTATACATATGTGTATTCTATTTGAATTAACACTAAGCTTTTCGGTGAAGGAAACCATCGCGAGGAAACCTGCATGCATCTGCATAGTAATTCAAGGATTTTTGTGAAGTCCCCAATCCGCACTGGGACCGCGTAGGGATTATAGCCCAAACACTTGTAATGAGAGGCCTGTGCCCAGGCAGTAGAACTCAAATAGGCTGTGTTGGAGGTGTTGTCTAATAACACCACTTAGGTAATACTAAATAAATTGGCAAAAGTCTTAAAGTCCGCACTAAAAAATGTCACTGTACGCTCAACTATAACTAAGCTATGTTAAGAGTTTACCAGGTGGCGTGGGCGCTTTTCGCTTGACGGGTGTCGCCTTGGCGTTCTTAGCGACGGCGGCCTTGGGGCGGCCCTTCGCCGCCGGCCGGCCGCGCTTGCCCTTGGGCTCCTGCGGGAAACATATTCATTAGTAAAGGTAAACCAAGCAGAACAATCATCACACTGGAATATTTAATAGTACTAAATACAAAATGGCCACAGAATCAACCACCTGGATCTAGCCGGCGCGCAACTCGCGCCCAATTCACCCTTACCGTCATTTGTTTCATCCGGAGATGGAGAGTGGATCACTGACCCACGTAGTTGTTACACACACATTTACAAGTGTACAGAAGCCCTCGGCACGTACCCCAACGTCCTCGCACGCAAACATTGACACTTCATTCGAATTGTGTTCTAAATCGTGCTTTTATAGGCCGTGCTCGCCCTGTGCTGTTACTTAGGAAAGTTGTGTTTTATCGAAGAAAAATCAACGAGGATCTTGCTGTAGAACATAGCTACAAAAAGTCGCTATTTACAGATGTTAATACTTTGTCAGAGTGCATATCTTGGCTGTTGATAAACCAGTTTGAACTAGTCACAGGGTCAGTACAGTCGTAGTCTTACATCGGAGTCCTCGGCGTCGCTGCCGGACTCGTTCTCGCTCTCGCTCTCGGACTTCTCGCTCTCCTCCTCACTGTCGGAGCGCGCGCGCCGCCCGCGCCCCTTCTTCGCCACCTGAAACACATTTGGAACATCAACCTTCCTACATACACTATCTTCTCCTCCAAATGAGGGTCACCGCGAGTGAATTCGCCGCTAGAAGTCCTACGAGATGCATGTTGCATATTTACCACATTATGTGCCATAATATTACACGGTAAATTGGCAGCACTGAGACGCACGGGTCAAATGTCACAATGACATTAAAACTATTGTATGAAATGACAATCTTTGACATTGACAGCCAACACTTCCTAAACTTTCCAAGTTTAAAAAATATATAATGAGTATATTAATATTGCAAGTGGGTTGCCAAGTTAAATACGGGTGTGAAGTAAAAAAAACGTTTATTTTTGTTTACGATAAAAAAAAAACTTTAATTAATTATAAAATTAGAGTAGGGTTGCCTCACGCTATAGCCCAAACCCTCTCGTGATGAGAGGAGGCCTGTGCCCAGCAGTGGGACGCAAATAGGCTGTAGTAGTAGGGTTGCCTCAAATAACAGATGTAGGTATATATTGACTAGGCCGTATCTCCTACTGTCTTCTTTTCTGGATATTTCTAGTGGTTTTGTTTTTTAGTAGTTCCGAATGAGTGTTTAATTGTCAACATTTAATTTTTTTAACAAGGATATTTTATTAGCTAGTTAGAAAGTAGGGAAAATTTTAAAGGACACGTATTTTTTCTTATTTTCGTAAGTCGTCAATTTCATACAAAAATTTTAGATTGAAAAAATCCTCATTCTAAAAGGGTGTAAGTCAAAAATGATGTAGTAGTTATTTCTGCGCATAGATACAGTTCTGCGTGTGGCGCCCGCTCTTTAGCGACCGTGAGTGAATTGAGTGAGATGACGTCACGCACCAGTTACCACTAAAACACGATTTTCTCTAAAAGTACTGAACGAAAACATCTGAAATATTATTATTGACTCCTTTAGACATAGATACCGAAATGGTTTACTAATTACGCCATACTAAAATGTTGTAACGTTGTCAATTATTTATGTTCGTATGTAATGAATAGTAAGGGGTACCTTGGGCTTGCGCCCCTTGCGCGAGCGCTTGCCGCTCTTGGCGGAGCGGCGGCGGCCCGAGCTCTTGCGCTTGCGCGTCGCGCCGCCCGCGCCCTCGCCCGCCTCGGGGTCGAAGTCCGAGTCCGCCTCCTCCGACCCGCTCGGGTTGAACGACCCCTGCGACACAAACGAAAGTTACACGCCCATTCTGGTCCGGTGTCAGTTCAATCGGTCATTCTGCCGATGAACTGGTGGCCGATGAGGTCAGATGATGCTCGAATGGCGGCCACGTACTGAGAGAGTTGTTGGTAGGCCCCTCCAACAAGATGAAGCGACGACCTAGCGGGAATCTGATAGTTACGCGAGTCCCAGATCGCTCCGTGTTACGCGCCTTGAGCGAGGAAATTACATATGTGATATGTCTAGTACTCGACGCGTTTCGGCTGAAATGATGACGATGAAACATATGCTCACCTCATATTAAACACACTATCAACGGGACTTTATCGCGTAAAAACTATGTATTTATATAAGACTGACTGTCTTCTCGTGACCACGGCCGTTGCATCGCGGCCGAAACGTCGAGGTAAAATATAAATAGTTTTTACGTCACCCTTGGCCGTAAAGTGGGATTTTCTGCCCGCGACGCGGAGAGAAAATCTCACTTCCTGGCCAAGGCATGACGTAAAACTTTTGACAAACCACGGGCGGTCATTCGTAAAGCCCCAGATCGCATATTTATGGCCCTCACCTCCGGTTCGGGCCACAGAAACCTGCGATCAGGAACATTTACGAATTCACAACCCTAGGTCTGTAATGTACTATTACGCGATTAAGTCCCGTTGATAGTGTGTTTAATATGAGTGTGTATCGCGAATGTTTGAGACAATGTATATAATCACCTATCAAGATCTGATTATTCATTAGACGAAAAAGATAAGCCATCGCCCCAACTAACTCCTAACCGTAAACCTTATGTAGGAAAGTCCACATGATGATGGAGTCTATGATAGCATGCATACTCTGTTAAACTCACGTCAGAGTCTTCTGACCCATCCTTGGCCGGCTTGGGGCCTTTCACTTTCGTCTCCGGATCAGTCTCGTACTCCTCGTCCGAGTAACCTGCATCAACGATTAAATATGAACAAACTATGGAAAACATGAGCTAGCACTGTGTTTGTACTGATTTTCTTCTAACTATAAAGCGATATCAAGCTTCTTCCATACGCTGTAAAAAACAT
>CAXARK010000581.1:0-25847 GCA_963971205.1 Aethes cnicana
CGACCCGGGTGAGTGCTGACTGACTGTTCTTTATAAACCCTGACGGCTGGAACCCCAGTGCGGCGCACGCTAAACGCGGGTTCATTGTGTATAGCGTGGCCGTGCGCTATTTTGTCACTTAACCTAACTCCAAGCTTGATTACCAATTTTAAGGAAAAGTAATTCGTTTTATTCTGATATTCCCCATCCTCTCATTGATTGAATTCCTCTTCCATCTCCAAGATAATTCTTTGTAAAGTGACTCAACCATTATCTATCATCAGTGGTTGGTCGTCGAGGGGTAAATACCTGCCTGCATAAGGTGCATCGTGGTACACCCCGACTTTCACTAATAAGAATTAAAAAAAATTGCCCAATAATGTGCTTTTTATGTGCTATTTGTGTACCGAAAAATAAAATTTTGTGCTCGATTGTAACTATTTATTTTTATTTTTTTAAATTGCGGGGTGCAGCACGATATCGACCTACACCCCGCAGGTCCTAAAACCAAACAAATCCATAGTGTTAAGTACTCTGAATTACGTGCTTTTTATGTGCTTTCAGTGTAGCTATAAATCAAATTTCGTGCTTCATTAAAACAGTTTATTTTTATTTTTTTAAATTGCGGGGTGCAGCACGATAGCGACCTACACCCCGCAGGTCCTAAAACCAAACAAATCCATAGTGTTAAGTACTCTGAATTACGTGCTTTTTATGTGCTTTCAGGGTAGCTATAAATCAAATTTCGTGCTTCATTAAAACAATTTATTTTTATTTTTTTAAATTGCGGGGTGCAGCACGTTAGCGACCTACACCCCGCAGGTCCTAAAACCAAACAAATCCATAGTGTTAAGTACTCTGAATTACGTGCTTTTTATGTGCTTTCAGGGTAGCTATAAATCAAATTTCGTGCTTCATTAAAACAATTTATTTTTATTTTTTAAATTGCGGGGTGCAGCACGATAGCGACCTACACCCCGCAGGTCCTAAAACCAAACAAATCCATAGTGTTAAGTACTCTGAATTACGTGCTTTTTTATGTGCTTTCAGTGTAGCTATAAATCAAATTTCGTGCTTCATTAAAACAATTTATTTTTATTTTTTTAATTGCGGGGTGCAGCACGATAGCGACCTACACCCCGCAGGTCCTAAAACCAAACAAATCCATAGTGTTAAGTACTCTGAATTACGTGCTTTTTATGTGCTTTCAGTGTAGCTATAAATCAAATTTCGTGCTTCATTAAAACAGTTTATTTTTATTTTTTTAAATTGCGGGTGCAGCACGATAGCGACCTACACCCCGCAGGTCCTAAAACCAAACAAATCCATAGTGTTAAGTACTCTGAATTACGTGCTTTTTATGTGCTTTCAGGGTAGCTATAAATCAAATTTCGTGCTTCATTAAAACCATTTATTTTTATTTTTTTAAATTGCGGGGTGCAGCACGATAGCGACCTACACCCCGCAGGTCCTAAAACCAAACAAATCCATAGTGTTAAGTACTCTGAATTACGTGCTTTTTATGTGCTTTCAGGGTAGCTATAAATCAAATTTCGTGCTTCATTAAAACAATTTATTTTTATTTTTTTAAATTGCGGGGTGCAGCACGATAGCGACCTACACCCCGCAGGTCCTAAAACCAAACAAATCCATAGTGTTAAGTACTCTGAATTACGTGCTTTTTATGTGCTTTCAGGGTAGCTATAAATCAAATTTCGTGCTTCATTAAAACAATTTATTTTTATTTTTTAAATTGCGGGGTGCAGCACGATAGCGACCTACACCCCGCAGGTCCTAAAACCAAACAAATCCATAGTGTTAAGTACTCTGAATTACGTGCTTTTTATGTGCTTTCAGTGTAGCTATAAATCAAATTTCGTGCTTCATTAAAACCATTTATTTTTATTTTTTTGCTTGCGGGGTGCAGCACGATAGCGACCTACACCCCGCAGGTCCTAAAACCAAACAAATCCATAGTGTTAAGTACTCTGAATTACGTGCTTTTTATGTGCTTTCAGTGTAGCTATAAATCAAATTTCGTGCTTCATTAAAACAGTTTATTTTTATTTTTTTAAATTGCGGGGTGCAGCACGATAGCGACCTACACCCCGCAGGTCCTAAAACCAAACAAATCCATAGTGTTAAGTACTCTGAATTACGTGCTTTTTATGTGCTTTCAGGGTAGCTATAAATCAAATTTCGTGCTTCATTAAAACCATTTATTTTTATTTTTTTAAATTGCGGGGTGCAGCACGATAGCGACCTACACCCCGCAGGTCCTAAAACCAAACAAATCCATAGTGTTAAGTACTCTGAATTACGTGCTTTTTATGTGCTTTCAGGGTAGCTATAAATCAAATTTCGTGCTTCATTAAAACAATTTATTTTTATTTTTTTAAATTGCGGGGTGCAGCACGATAGCGACCTACACCCCGCAGGTCCTAAAACCAAACAAATCCATAGTGTTAAGTACTCTGAATTACGTGCTTTTTATGTGCTTTCAGGGTAGCTATAAATCAAATTTCGTGCTTCATTAAAACAATTTATTTTTATTTTTTTAAATTGCGGGGTGCAGCACGATAGCGACCTACACCCCGCAGGTCCTAAAACCAAACAAATCCATAGTGTTAAGTACTCTGAATTACATGCTTTTTATGTGCTTTCAGGGTAGCTATAAATCAAATTTCGTGCTTCATTAAAACAATTTATTTTTATTTTTTTAAATTGCGGGGTGCAGCACGATAGCGACCTACACCCCGCAGGTCCTAAAACCAAACAAATCCATAGTGTTAAGTACTCTGAATTACGTGCTTTTTATGTGCTTTCAGGGTAGCTATAAATCAAATTTCGTGCTTCATTAAAACCATTTATTTTTATTTTTTTAAATTGCGGGGTGCAGCACGATAGCGACCTACACCCCGCAGGTCCTAAAACCAAACAAATCCATAGTGTTAAGTACTCTGAATTACGTGCTTTTTATGTGCTTTCAGGGTAGCTATAAATCAAATTTCGTGCTTCATTAAAACAGTTTATTTTTATTTTTTTAAATTGCGGGGTGCAGCACGATAGCGACCTACACCCCGCAGGTCCTAAAACCAAATAAATCTGTTACATGTCATTTACGTGCACACTTGCTCCTCCCTGCGTTGCTTTTTAACTCGCATGTAGTCGCTCTACTTAGAGACATACTTACTACCAAAAGAGGTCGAAGAGTAGGTACCTAACGAATCACATCTGGCACGTGGTAGATAGAATCGCAGAGATAAGAAGCGAATTTTAATATACCTACTCACCTACTCGTAAGGAATTCAGACAGTCTGTAGCATTCGATCGAATCCTATCGCATGCGACTCGATTCGACCGAGTAGTGTTACAAAGTAAGGTCCATACTTTTATATTATTTATAAAAGCGAAAGTAACTCAGTCTGTCCGTCTGTTACCTCTTCACGCTTAAACCGCTTTAGCAATTTAGATGAAATTTGGCATCTAGATACTTAGTTGGAGTCCCGGGGAAGGACATAGGCTACTTTTTATCCCGTAAGAACACAAAGATCCCGCGGGAACGTGATAAGTCGATTTCCTTTGGCATGACTGATGGTCCGTAGGAACCAAAGACGGATTTAAGTAGTGGAGCGGAGGCACCTAGATTTTTGATGTGGGTATATTTTTTTTGGAGTAGGGCCGCTCTGAGATCTCGGTATTATCGTGATGTTCTACTAAAGGATCAACGGACTGACACAACTCCTTTAGTTCAGGTTGTATAGGTATTATTATCCGTTGATGAATTAATCCGTACAATGAAAGTGGGTCACTATTACTAATTTTCCATACAAAGTGGCCCGTTTTCATTGCGGTCGAGTGTATTTATGGGTTATTTTGTCAGTGTGTATTTGTACAAATTGTACATACCGATAAAGTTCTTGGTTAGTGCGAACAAAAATGAGCAAGCGTCGGCAATATAATCGAATTCTCAATGAGATCGAGAGCTAAACCTTGTGACGACATTTTAACCACTGTATCAGTTATCGATTCCAAACATGATTTTTAGGCTTTTAGTATTTTCGAGTTAGTAGAAAAAAAATTTATAGCCGAGTATGGGATCGATGGGGTGAGCCGACACCTGTCATGTATCCCATATCTATACTTTTTTGCCAATTCGAAAACCAAAAACCAAAAAAACATGCTTAGAATCGATAACTGATACCGTGGTTAAAACATCGTCACAATGTTTTGCTGGACTCTATATATCGATTAACACCGTGGTCATCCCAAACAGAGCGACCGAATGAATATCCTGCAGAATTTTTAAATTCTTTGAGTGCATCCGGGTACAATCACTTAAATAAAAGTCGGTATGCCAATCATGCTTTTGTGGAATTGAACACCTCGAAAGTTATGCAAAATAAATTCGAGCGCCGTCATCCCGTCCGCCGAAGTATCGCATCGCAAGTAAGTAGGTACTTACTCGTAGTTCGGCGCTACCTACCGCTAGAACTGGGCCCGAGATTGTCACGGGGTCCAAGTGTAGTGCCGGCAATACAAATAGTAGATTGTTAACCAAGAGATGACAGGCACTAGTTTTCACAAACTAAAATTTAGATACGTATTGCTGCATGTATATCTAGGTACAAACCTAACAGTATTAGTCAGTAGAAACTAGAAGTACCGACACTGTTTAGCGTATGACCTAAAATGAAGGTGAAGAGTTTGAAATTAGGGATTTGCAGAGTTAGGCCTGTAGAATTAGAAGCTTGTGGCTATACATACGATTTGATAACTTTTTTACTTTGCGTTATGGTCTCTCGTCTTGGCATCATTTTACATGAAAAATGTTTAAATGAAAAATAAAAGTTCACAATATGATTATCATTTCTTTGGGTCGGTTCACTTGACACCGACTTCGCTTTCTATTGGAGTTTGAAGGCAGTTTTTATTTTTTTATTTAAAGTTTTTTTTTCGTTACAGTTTCCAAACATTACTATAGAAATACATAAGTTACTCTGAAGTCTTCGAAATCGAGGACTTCCCTCATTCTTTCATCATCAGAACTGAACCAAATTAATATGCGACCAACTTGGAAGTACCACCTTTAGAATAAAAAAGAATCACTGAAATCGGTACACGTTTACTATTTATTTTTGGACAACATACATAAAAAAAACTGATTCCGACGAATTGAGAACCTCCTCCTTTTTTTGATGTCGGTTAAAATGTTTTTGGTGGAATCCATTATCCGAAATAGAAAAGCAGTATATATCAGACAAGTGACAAATAATGCTCCTTAATCTTGTTCTTAAACACTGAAAGAGATTTACGCGATGCCGCAGCCCTCGCGCACACGGCGCGGAGGAGAATCGCTGGGGTTTTGGTGGGTATTCCGGCCGCTCTGGTCGGCGAGACCCACATAACCACCTGCCCCCCCCCCCCCCTCCATCCCTGGGCGGGTGGTATGCGTAAATGCATTTGCCCAGCGAAAAAAAAAAAGGTAGAGTTTCAAAGCAGCTTGGAAATAAGTAAAAGATTTACCAAAAAGTTTAGAGGACATTTCTGGGAACATCTCAGAGACAAGACGTAACCAAAATGAAACGAAATGTTTTACAAATATATAATGAAAACATTTAATTCCATTAGAAAATTAAAGAGCGCATACAAACCGACGCGGCGTAGGAGAGGAAGTATCCCCCTCTCTTTCTACCGCGCGGCGAAAATGTATGCCAGTGCCGCTGTTTTGTTTAGGCGGCGCAGGGCGCTTGCGCGAATGTGCGTCTGTGTTTGTGTTACAGCGTGCTACGCACGTCCATGGATGGTGACTGCTGATGGCTCGAAGTGTAAATTTTTTAATGTAATGTAAATTGTCATGTTTGTGTACGTAAGCGCAATAAATGGATATTGTGTTTTACCACATATTCATTAATATCACCTTCTGTAATATGTTCTACTGTATTATAAAATGCTGTAAGTTTTCCTTAAAAAGTTAAATAAATAAATATACTTATTGCAAAACCTATTCCAGATGCGCATAAATCAATATAGTCGGAACTATTGCGACATATCTGTTCACCCTATGTTATGTAGGACCCGCCGGGCATAGTGGACGGAATAAAAACCCAACAATTCTCCTCCGGGGTGTCTAATAATGGATTATAAATGAGTGAATGATTAACTTACTGTTTATTGCCGTTTGCGCTCGTCTGTTTCCGGGACAAGGTGGTTGACATTTCAACTCTTTTACTCCGAAAACAGCACCCACTGCATCTTCCAAACTATATAGGTCGGAATCTGCAATGGAGACTGTTTTCAGAGTAAGAGTGTTTTTGTAGCTGCAAGTCTCACAAACAGTATTGCACTCCGCAAAAGCAGGGAGCAACATGCTGACGAGCTCTGCGGCTACAATGTCACAAGCCACCCTGTAAACTGACCCTGATTTGGTAATTTTGTTTTCAGGCATCGATTTTAATAATATTTCAGCCCGTTTTTTTATAGGTGTTTGGTGTTATTCCTGTAAAAATAGAGTTTAAAATAATGTATTTCAAATACAAAATACGAAATACATTTTGCGATGTTAATGAAGAGATCGCCAAGAGCAAGAAACTGACGATTTTTTGGACGGTGCGATGGAGCTTAATCTGGCCAAAACTCATATTTATCAGATTGAAATAACCTCGCACATGCATGGTGCTTGCGAATAAATGGCAACAATTTTGTTTGCCATTATTATATGACTTCAGAATATAAACAGAATTGTATTTTGGTCCAAATGTAGCTATTTTAAAAGTAAGTATTTGAAATAATATACAAATTACAAGTAAATACGTATTTGTATTTCAAATAACTGCAGTTGAAATTCTGCCTAACCCTGGCGCGGGCCAATTATTCACTCATCATCTCCGGATGGAGGTGAGGCGAGTTTACGGCGAGTTGCGCGTGGGTTAGATGAATCTAACCCACGCGCGGTGGGTGATTCCGTGGCCATTCTGTACGTAGCATTATTAAATATTCTGTGACTACACGTAAGTAATTTATAGAAAAACTAGCCGTTTCCCGCGACTTCTTTCCGCGTGGACTTGGAATTTGCGTACCCGATGATAGTATACCTACCTACATATAGTTAGTTAACTATAACTAGAAAACCTGTTCCCGTGGAAATATCGGGATAAAAAGTATCCTATGTAATTCCCAGCCAGGGTCTCAAACTATCTCCATGCCAAATATCATTCAAATCGGTCCAGTCGTTTCGTTAATATTATAGTTTAGTATGGATGAACCAGCTCATTAGGTTTTTCACAGGTGTCAGACTTTGCCTTTGGTTCGTTTATGGTATTCATGCTGTGTGTTTGTTCATCCCTGACTTCAAAACGGCACAACCAAATTTTAAAGATAAGATAAGGGGATTTAATTTTTCCCGTTCCCGTGGGAATATCGGGAAATCCTTTCTTAGTGCTCTCCTACGCTCCCCAAGGAACCTGCATGCCAAACTTCAGCTCTGTATGGTGATCCCCGCGACCTAAACATTAAAATGTAAAAATCCCATTTTTTCCCGTTCCCGTGGGAATTTCGGGAAGTCCTTTCTTAGTGCTCCCCTACGCTCGCCAAGGAACCAGCATGCCAAATTTCAGATCCTTACGATGTTTCCCGCGACTTCGTACGCGCCTAAAAATTTAAATGTAAAAATCCCTTTTTTCCCCGTTCCCGTGAGAATTTCGGGAAATCCTTTCTTAGTGCTCCCCTACGCTCCCCAAGGAACCTGTATGCCAAATTTCAGCTCTCTACGACCAGTATTTTCGGCTCTGCGTTGATATGTCAGTCAGTCAGTCAGTTTCTTCTTTTATATATTTAGATAGATAGATAGCTGTTTCCCGCGACTTCGCACGCGCCTAAACATTAAAATGTAAAAATGCCATTTTTCCCGTTCCCGTGGGAATATCGGGAAATCCTTTCATAGTGCTCCCCTACGCTCCCCAAGGAACCTGCATGCCAAATTTCATATCTCTACGATGATCCCCGCGACTTCGTACGCGCCTAAACATTAAAATGTAAAAATCCATTTTTTCCCGTTCCCGTAGGAATTTCGGGAAGTCCTTTCTTAGTGCTCCCCTACGCTCCCCAAGGAACCTGCATGCCAAATTTCAGCTCTCTACGATGATCCCCGCGACTACGTATGCGCCTTAAAATGTAAAAAAAACATTTTTTCCCGTTCCCGTGGGAATTTCGGGAAGTCCTTTCTTAGTGCTCCCCTACGCTCCACAAGGAACCTGCATGCCAAATTTCAGATCTCTACGATGTTTCCCGCGACTTCGTACGCGCCTAAACATTAAAATGTAAAAATCCCTTTTTTTCCCGTTCCCGTGGGAATTTTGCAGAATCCCTTCTTAGCGGATGCTTACGTCATAACATCTACCTGCATGCCAAATTTCAGCCCGATCCGTCCAGTGGTTTGGGCTGTGCGTTGATAGATCACTATATCAGTCAGTCAGTCAGTCAGTCACCTTTGAGTTTTATATATTTTATATTTAGATAGATAGATAGCTGTTTCCCGCGACTTCGCACGCGCCTAAACATTAAAATGTAAAAGTACCATTTTTCCCGTTCCCGTGGGAATATCGGGAAATCCTTTCATAGTGCTCCCCTACGCTCCCCAAGGAACCTGCATGCCAAATTTCATCTCTCTACGATGTTTCCCGCGACTTCGTACGCGCCTAAACATTAAAATGTAAAAATCCCTTTTTTTCCCGTTCCCGTGGGAATTTTGCAAAATCCTTTCTTAGCGGATGCCTACGTCATAACATCTACCTGCATGCCAAATTTCAGCCCGATCCGTCCAGTGGTTTGGGCTGTGCGTTGATAGATCACTATATCAGTCAGCCAGTCATAATGGTTTTTTTTTTCGCTGGGCAAATGCATTTACGCATACCACCCGCCCAGGGATGGAGGGGGGGGGGGGGGGCAGGTGGTTATGTGGGTCTCGCCGACCAGAGCGGCCGGAATACCCACCAAAACCCCAGCGATTCTCCTCCGCGCCGTGTGCGCGAGGGCTGCGGCATCGCGTAAATCTCTTTCAGTGTTTAAGAACAAGATTAAGGAGCATTATTTGTCACTTGTCTGATACGAGTATATACTGCTTTTCTATTTCGGATAATGGATCCCACCAAAAACATTTTAACCGACTTCAAAAAAAAGGAGGAGGTTCTCAATTCGCCGGAATCAGTTTTTTTTATGTATGTTGACCAAGAATAAATAGTAAACGTGAACCGATTTCAATGATTCTTTTTTTATTTGAAAGGTGGTACTTCCAAGTTGGTCGCATATTAATTTGGTTCAGTTCTGATGATGAGAGAATGAGGGAACTCCTCAATTTCGAAGACTTCAGAGTTACTTATGTATTTCTATAGTAATGTTTGGAAACAGTAACGAAAAAAAAACTTTAAATAAAAAAATAAAAACTGCCTTCAAACTCCAACAGAATGCGAAGTCGGTGTCAAGTGAACCGACCCAAAGAAATGATAATCATATTGTGAACTTTTATTTTTCATTTAAACATTTTTTCATGTAAAATGATGCCAAGACGAGAGACCATAACGCAAAGTAAAAAAGTTATCAAATCGTATGTATAGCCAAGCTTCTAATTATACACGCCCTAACTCTGCAAACCCCTAACTTCAAACTCTTCACCTTCATTTTAGGTCATACCTACGCTAAACAGTGTCGGTACTTCTAGTTTCTACTGACTAATACTGTTAGGTTTGTACCTAGATATACATGTAGCAATACGTATCTAAATTTTAGTTTGTGAAAACTAGTGCCTGTCATCCCTTGGTTAACAATCTACTATTTGTATTGCCGGCAGTACACTTGGACCCCGTCACAATCTCGGGCCCAGTTCTAGCGGTAGGTAGCGCCGAACCACGAGTAAGTACTTGCGATGCGATACTTCGGCGGACGGGATGACGGCGCTCGAATTTATTTTACACAACTTTCGAGGTGTTCAATTCCACAAAAGCATGATTGGCATACGAGAGCTGCACTGAAAGTTTCGGGAATCTAATACTTAGAAACATATTTTTGACACATATCATACCTTTTTATAATCTCTAAAGTTTCATTATTTTAACACACTGGCCACATAGAAAAAAAAGCGATGGTTCGGTTTCAATTGTTTTTTGAAGTCGTCGAGTCGCTGCTGAAAATGGCATTGTCCCGTGAAAATATTAAGAGCTATGATTTATTACGACTTTAAAAGTGGATTATCACAAAAACAATGTGGAGACCGGATGATTGTTGCTTTTAGTAATGAAGCACCTTCAAAGACGACAATATACAGGTGGTATGCAGAATTTCAACGTGGCCGTCTATCCCTCACGGACGACGTGCGTGAAGGTCGACCAAAATCGGCAGTCACGCAAGAAAACGTCGATGCTGTGCGTCAGCTGATAAAGGAAGACCGACATGTGTCATATCGGGAGATTCAAGAGTGTTTGGGCAATGGAATGACAAAGTGGTACAATAAAATTTTGAAATATTTTTTTTTATAGGGTACCTCCCCTACTCGTAAAGTGGGGATGAATTTTTTTTTTCTTGCGCACCCCATGGTGCTGCATATCGTTGAATAGGTCTTGAAAAAATATTGTGGGTTTGTTAAAACCGTTTTTTGATTAAGTGATGCGTTTGTGAAATATTAAGCTTTAGAGTGCTATTTTTTTTAGAGTCACGTATCCCCCCCCCCTGCCAGCTAAATGGTGGTATTTGGATGGCTGAAAAAAATCACGGTTGTGGCATATATAACGTAGTTGAAAGGAAAACTCTCACAGCTAAGTAGGCTGTAGAAACTTACGAGCCATAGTCGACCAACTTATGACATGATTAAAAAACCAATGATTTTTCTCGAGCGGCAGGGGCGTCGGGCGGGCACGTGATACCATAGGCTAGCTAGATGCTAATACGTCTTAGAAAGGTACTGTGAGCATCGTCAACTTCGGAACCCTATACTTTGCGCGTGGCCCGACACGCACTTGGCCGGTTTTTAGCATTGTATCCGGTGACGAGTGTTGGATATATGCATATGAGCCTGAAAATTAAAACCAATCTCGAGTATGGGTCTACGAAGATGAGCTCAAGCCGACAAAAGTTATTCGTTCTCGCAGCACGGCCAAAAAGATGGTGGCTACGTTTGTCTCCAAATCGGGTCACGTGGCTACTATTTCCTCTTGAAGATCGTAGAACGGTCAATGCCGATTGGTACACCACTATTTGTTTTCCGAGTATCTTTGCTGAACTCCGAAAAAAAACCCTAGTCGCCGCATTATCCTTCACCACGACAATGCCAGCCCTCACACCGCTCGGAAAACAACTGAGTACCTGGACGGTGAAAAAGTCGAATTACTGGACCATCCTCTATACAGCCCCGACTTAAGCCCCAATGACTTTTTCACATTCCCCAAAATTAAGGATAAGTTGCACGGTCAGCGGTTTCAGTCGCCGGAAGCAGCAGTGGAGGCTTTTAAAATGGCCATTTTGTCGACCCCTACTTCAGACTTCAATAAGTGCTTTAATGACTGGTTTGATCGCATGGAAAAGTGCATAAAATATAAAGGAGAATACTTTGAAAAACAATAAAAATACTTTTTCTCAAACATGCTCGGAAATGTTCGTGTTACTTTCAAAAAAAGAAGACGCGAGGCTTTCCATTGCCGGCCTTGGCCAGCAAAAACATTATTGTCGTGTGTGTGTGTGTGTGTTTTTTTTTTTAATTCGCTTGCTATTTGAGACACCTCTGTAGAGAAACTGACAAATCCATGGAGGTAATAAGTACAACTTCCATGGCCAAATCATCCACGATCATGGAAGTAGTAAATACTGATGTGGGGTAAGTGTGCCTAAATTTATTTCGCCCCTATGCCTTGTAAACAGCCAACTACTAGTTGAGTAATATTTATAGGTTTCGATATATTTATGTTAGGCGCACTTACCCCATCCTGGCGCACTTGCTCCGAAACTGACAAATCCATGGAGGTAATAAGTACAACTTCCATGGCCAAATCATCCACGATCATGGAAGTAGTAAATACTGATGTGGGGTAAGTGCGCCTAAATTTATTTCGCCCCTATGCCTTGTAAACAGCCAACTACTAGTTTTTTTTAATACTGTAACTATTTAATTTATTTATTTTTATAAAAAGCATTACATTTTACATTTTTAACATGCACAATTATCGTGCCAAACTGCTAAACAGTTTGTCGGCACTCTTGCTCTTGGTCTTTATTCTATAGTTCTAAGTAACGCTCAACATACTCGTAAAACTAAGCACGTAAATAATTTGTACCTACATTCAAGTTTACAATGAAATTATAGTTAAAGTTACAGTGAAAACGCAAACGCAAAAACGCAAAAACGTGTAAGGCCCGTGCTTAAAATAGGAGATATCCTGAGCTTTAAGCACTGGCAACTTCCAAAAGACGCATTTAAATTTCAGTGACATACTTCTTAAGTTATGTATAATGTGGATCTTGTAACAATATTAAAATAAATCAATTCTCAAAAGTTTAGTAATATTTATAGGTTTCGATATATTTATGTTAGGCGCACTTACCCCATCCTGGCGCACTTGCCCCGACTGACCTTACGTATTTCCTCGCTGTTTGAGAAAAGCATTATATATACCTCGGCCGCAATTGCAATTGCCGGACTCGTACTGACTGACTCGTCCGGCAATGCGCTACTTGGCGGCCTCTGCAATAATGTACTATTATTTAACTGCATTTTTTTTTCTATTCCCAAAACTCAGTTTGACCCTCGTACCGACTTTTATTTAAGTGATTGTACCCGGATGCACTCAAAGAATTTAAAAATTCTGCAGGATATTCATTCGGTCGCTCTGTTTGGGATGACCACGGTGTTAATCGATATATAGAGTCCAGCAAAACATTGTGACGATGTTTTAACCACGGTATCAGTTATCGATTCTAAGCATGTTTTTTTGGTTTTTGGTTTTCGAATTGGCAAAAAAGTATAGATATGGGATACATGACAGGTGTCGGCTCACCCCATCGATCCCATACTCGGCTATACATTTTTTTTCTACTAACTCGAAAATACTAAAAGCCTAAAAATCATGTTTGGAATCGATAACTGATACAGTGGTTAAAATGTCGTCACAAGGTTTAGCTCTCGATCTCATTGAGAATTCGATTATATTGCCGACGCTTGCTCATTTTTGTTCGCACTAACCAAGAACTTTATCGGTATGTACAATTTGTACAAATACACACTGACAAAATAACCCATAAATACACTCGACAGCAATGAAAACGGGCCACTTTGTATGGAAAATTAGTAATAGTGACCCACTTTCATTGTACGGATTAATTCATCAACGGATAATAATACCTATACAACCTGAACTAAAGGAGTTGTGTCAGTCCGTTGATCCTTTAGTAGAACATCACGATAATACCGAGATCTCAGAGCGGCCCTACTCCAAAAAAAATATACCCACATCAAAAATCTAGGTGCCTCCGCTCCACTACTTAAATCCGTCTTTGGTTCCTACGGACCATCAGTCATGCCAAAGGAAATCGACTTATCACGTTCCCGCGGGATCTTTGTGTTCTTACGGGATAAAAAGTAGCCTATGTCCTTCCCCGGGACTCCAACTAAGTATCTAGATGCCAAATTTCATCTAAATTGCTAAAGCGGTTTAAGCGTGAAGAGGTAACAGACGGACAGACTGAGTTACTTTCGCTTTTATAAATAATATAAAAGTATGGACCTTACTTTGTAACACTACTCGGTCGAATCGAGTCGCATGCGATAGGATTCGATCGAATGCTACAGACTGTCTGAATTCCTTACGAGTAGGTGAGTAGGTATATTAAAATTCGCTTCTTATCTCTGCGATTCTATCTACCACGTGCCAGATGTGATTCGTTAGGTACCTACTCTTCGACCTCTTTTGGTAGTAAGTATGTCTCTAAGTAGAGCGACTACATGCGAGTTAAAAAGCAACGCAGGGAGGAGCAAGTGTGCACGTAAATGACATGTAACAGATTTATTTGGTTTTAGGACCTGCGGGGTGTAGGTCGCTATCGTGCTGCACCCCGCAATTTAAAAAAATAAAAATAAACTGTTTTAATGAAGCACGAAATTTGATTTATAGCTACCCTGAAAGCACATAAAAAGCACGTAATTCAGAGTACTTAACACTATGGATTTGTTTGGTTTTAGGACCTGCGGGGTGTAGGTCGCTATCGTGCTGCACCCCGCAATTTAAAAAAATAAAAATAAATGGTTTTAATGAAGCACGAAATTTGATTTATAGCTACCCTGAAAGCACATAAAAAGCACGTAATTCAGAGTACTTAACACTATGGATTTGTTTGGTTTTAGGACCTGCGGGGTGTAGGTCGCTATCGTGCTGCACCCCGCAATTTAAAAAAATAAAAATAAATTGTTTTAATGAAGCACGAAATTTGATTTATAGCTACCCTGAAAGCACATAAAAAGCACGTAATTCAGAGTACTTAACACTATGGATTTGTTTGGTTTTAGGACCTGCGGGGTGTAGGTCGCTATCGTGCTGCACCCCGCAATTTAAAAAAATAAAAATAAATTGTTTTAATGAAGCACGAAATTTGATTTATAGCTACCCTGAAAGCACATAAAAAGCACGTAATTCAGAGTACTTAACACTATGGATTTGTTTGGTTTTAGGACCTGCGGGGTGTAGGTCGCTATCGTGCTGCACCCCGCAATTTAAAAAAATAAAAATAAATTGTTTTAATGAAGCACGAAATTTGATTTATAGCTACCCTGAAAGCACATAAAAAGCACGTAATTCAGAGTACTTAACACTATGGATTTGTTTGGTTTTAGGACCTGCGGGGTGTAGGTCGCTATCGTGCTGCACCCCGCAATTTAAAAAAATAAAAATAAATGGTTTTAATGAAGCACGAAATTTGATTTATAGCTACCCTGAAAGCACATAAAAAGCACGTAATTCAGAGTACTTAACACTATGGATTTGTTTGGTTTTAGGACCTGCGGGGTGTAGGTCGCTATCGTGCTGCACCCCGCAATTTAAAAAAATAAAAATAAACTGTTTTAATGAAGCACGAAATTTGATTTATAGCTACACTGAAAGCACATAAAAAGCACGTAATTCAGAGTACTTAACACTATGGATTTGTTTGGTTTTAGGACCTGCGGGGTGTAGGTCGCTATCGTGCTGCACCCCGCAATTAAAAAAATAAAAATAAATTGTTTTAATGAAGCACGAAATTTGATTTATAGCTACACTGAAAGCACATAAAAAGCACGTAATTCAGAGTACTTAACACTATGGATTTGTTTGGTTTTAGGACCTGCGGGGTGTAGGTCGCTATCGTGCTGCACCCCGCAATTTAAAAAATAAAAATAAATTGTTTTAATGAAGCACGAAATTTGATTTATAGCTACCCTGAAAGCACATAAAAAGCACGTAATTCAGAGTACTTAACACTATGGATTTGTTTGGTTTTAGGACCTGCGGGGTGTAGGTCGCTATCGTGCTGCACCCCGCAATTTAAAAAAATAAAAATAAATTGTTTTAATGAAGCACGAAATTTGATTTATAGCTACCCTGAAAGCACATAAAAAGCACGTAATTCAGAGTACTTAACACTATGGATTTGTTTGGTTTTAGGACCTGCGGGGTGTAGGTCGCTATCGTGCTGCACCCCGCAATTTAAAAAAATAAAAATAAATGGTTTTAATGAAGCACGAAATTTGATTTATAGCTACCCTGAAAGCACATAAAAAGCACGTAATTCAGAGTACTTAACACTATGGATTTGTTTGGTTTTAGGACCTGCGGGGTGTAGGTCGCTATCGTGCTGCACCCCGCAATTTAAAAAAATAAAAATAAATGGTTTTAATGAAGCACGAAATTTGATTTATAGCTACCCTGAAAGCACATAAAAAGCACGTAATTCAGAGTACTTAACACTATGGATTTGTTTGGTTTTAGGACCTGCGGGGTGTAGGTCGCTATCGTGCTGCACCCCGCAATTTAAAAAAATAAAAATAAACTGTTTTAATGAAGCACGAAATTTGATTTATAGCTACACTGAAAGCACATAAAAAGCACGTAATTCAGAGTACTTAACACTATGGATTTGTTTGGTTTTAGGACCTGCGGGGTGTAGGTCGCTATCGTGCTGCACCCCGCAATTAAAAAAATAAAAATAAATTGTTTTAATGAAGCACGAAATTTGATTTATAGCTACACTGAAAGCACATAAAAAGCACGTAATTCAGAGTACTTAACACTATGGATTTGTTTGGTTTTAGGACCTGCGGGGTGTAGGTCGCTATCGTGCTGCACCCCGCAATTTAAAAAATAAAAATAAATTGTTTTAATGAAGCACGAAATTTGATTTATAGCTACCCTGAAAGCACATAAAAAGCACGTAATTCAGAGTACTTAACACTATGGATTTGTTTGGTTTTAGGACCTGCGGGGTGTAGGTCGCTATCGTGCTGCACCCCGCAATTTAAAAAAATAAAAATAAATTGTTTTAATGAAGCACGAAATTTGATTTATAGCTACCCTGAAAGCACATAAAAAGCACGTAATTCAGAGTACTTAACACTATGGATTTGTTTGGTTTTAGGACCTGCGGGGTGTAGGTCGCTATCGTGCTGCACCCCGCAATTTAAAAAAATAAAAATAAATGGTTTTAATGAAGCACGAAATTTGATTTATAGCTACCCTGAAAGCACATAAAAAGCACGTAATTCAGAGTACTTAACACTATGGATTTGTTTGGTTTTAGGACCTGCGGGGTGTAGGTCGCTATCGTGCTGCACCCCGCAATTTAAAAAAATAAAAATAAACTGTTTTAATGAAGCACGAAATTTGATTTATAGCTACACTGAAAGCACATAAAAAGCACGTAATTCAGAGTACTTAACACTATGGATTTGTTTGGTTTTAGGACCTGCGGGGTGTAGGTCGCTATCGTGCTGCACCCCGCAATTAAAAAAATAAAAATAAATTGTTTTAATGAAGCACGAAATTTGATTTATAGCTACACTGAAAGCACATAAAAAGCACGTAATTCAGAGTACTTAACACTATGGATTTGTTTGGTTTTAGGACCTGCGGGGTGTAGGTCGCTATCGTGCTGCACCCCGCAATTTAAAAAATAAAAATAAATTGTTTTAATGAAGCACGAAATTTGATTTATAGCTACCCTGAAAGCACATAAAAAGCACGTAATTCAGAGTACTTAACACTATGGATTTGTTTGGTTTTAGGACCTGCGGGGTGTAGGTCGCTATCGTGCTGCACCCCGCAATTTAAAAAAATAAAAATAAATTGTTTTAATGAAGCACGAAATTTGATTTATAGCTACCCTGAAAGCACATAAAAAGCACGTAATTCAGAGTACTTAACACTATGGATTTGTTTGGTTTTAGGACCTGCGGGGTGTAGGTCGCTATCGTGCTGCACCCCGCAATTTAAAAAAATAAAAATAAACTGTTGTAATGAAGCACGAAATTTGATTTATAGCTACACTGAAAGCACATAAAAAGCACGTAATTCAGAGTACTTAACACTATGGATTTGTTTGGTTTTAGGACCTGCGGGGTGTAGGTCGATATCGTGCTGCACCCCGCAATTTAAAAAAATAAAAATAAATAGTTACAATCGAGCACAAAATTTTATTTTTCGGTACACAAATAGCACATAAAAAGCACATTATTGGGCAATTTTTTTAATTCTTATTAGTGAAAGTCGGGGTGTACCACGATGCACCTGCCTGCATACCTATTGTTAGAAAAGTCCTTTTAGAATAAAAAATAAGTCCTTTTATTTGTTTGATAAATAGAGTGAGTACTTTTAAATATTTTAATAAAACCCGACTTCAAACTCCGACAGCCTACAAAATCGATGTCAATTTCAATATAAGATTGTCATCAGCTTTAGCTCGGTCGGAGTTTGAAGTCGGGTTTTTTTTTTATTTAAAATTTTTTTTTCGGCTACAGTTGCCAAACATGGGTACGATGGGACGTAAGTCTCACTGTAGTCTATGAAATTGATGCCAAATCATAAACGTGCTAACAAATTTTGAGGAGTTTCCTCATTTTCTCAAGGATTCCATCATCAGAATTGAACCAAATTTAAATGGGACCAATTCGGAGATACCACCTTTCGATCAAAAAAGAACCATCGAAATCGGTGCACAATTGACGGAGTAATCGCGGAACATACAAAAAAAACATACAGACGAATTGAGAACCTCCTTTGTTTGAAGTCGGTTAAAAATCGAGCACGCCTCGCCATCAAACGTAACAATTTGGCGGGTAAATATTTATTTATTGTAATAAATGTAGGTTAGTTTTTTGTAAAGATAAAAAAAATTGCCTTTATTATTGAAGTTTCAAAAGACTTTAAAAAAACTAACACTAAAAATCCATCGACAACTTCAACTTGTGTTAGCGACATAGGCCTCTTCCAGAGCCTTCCATCCCGTGTGGTGCCTTGCCTTTTGTAGCCACGCTCCTCCAGCAGTCTGCTTCAAAACTTCTGCTGCTGCTTTGTAAAGATAAATATAAAACCGGCCAAGTGCGTGTCGGGCCACGCGCAAAGTATAGGGTTCCGAAGTTGACGATGCCCACAGTACCTTTCTAACACTTATTAGCATCTAGCTAGCGCACGACTATTACTCGTAAGTTTGTATAGCCTACTTAGCTCTGATAGTTTTCCTTTCAACTACGTTATATATGCCACAACCGTGATTTTTTTCAGCCATCCAAATACCACCATTTAGCTGACAGGGGGGGGGGGGGACACGTGACCCTAACAAAAAATAGCACTTTAAAGCTTAATATTTCACAAACGCATCAATTAATCAAAAAATGGTTTTAACAAACCAACAATATTTTTTTAAGACCTATTCAACGATATGCCGCACCATGGGGTACGCAAGAAAAAAAATTACATTCCCACTTTACGAGTAAGGGAGGTACCCTATAAAAAAAATATTTCAAAATTTTATTGTACCACTTTGTCAGCGTAACTAATATGCATATTCATGCCAAATTACAGCTCTCTAGACCTAAGCATCTCCGAGCAATAGTGCGGACAGACGGACGGACGGACGGACGGACGGACGGACGGACATGGCGAAACTATAAGGGTTCCTTGTGGACTTCGGAACCCTAAAAATAGCGTGTTTTCGTCCAGGCTCCATCCCGTCGTTGAAGGAGGTGTGGAAGTGGTCGTTCGGGCCGCGGCTGGCCGCCGGCGTGGCGCTCGCGCTCGACTCGGGCGCCGTCGCGCCGCTGCTGCTCACCATCCACTACGAGTACCCCGACGACCAGGTGCTTCTAAAGGGTCGGCAACACGCGAGTGATACCTCTGGTGTTGCAAGCGACTATAGCCAACGGTGACCTCTTATCATCTGGAGGGCCGTATGCTTGCTTGCCACTCGTAAGTGGTAGAAAAAAATGTACAGGAGTCATTATTTGCCGGAGCGAAGCGAGGGTAACATTTACGAGGCGCATTATGGCTCTTAACCCTGAGTTACACACTCTACTATTCACTTCGACTATGAGAAAATGAAAACTTACGCAAACAGTTTTAGTATGTTAATTAGTCCACCACTAATATTATACGTGCGAAACTCTCACTGTCTGTTACCTGTTCACGCTTCAACCGCTGGACCGATAGAGGCTACTTTTTATCCCAGAAAATCGCATAGATTCCGTGGGAGCACGTTAACATGTGGGTGAAGTTACAGGCAGAAGCTAGTAGATTATGAAATAAAGCGATCGTTTGTATTTATTATTGAAACTTATCATAACTTTTTGTGTAATTACATAATGTCTACTGTTCCTTGATTGTGTGGTGTTCAATAAAGTATATTGTATTGTATTGTATTGTACCTTTTTTATTTCCAGGAACTAGAGATCCTCAAGTCCATATCGCCATCTTCATTCTCGAACAGCCGCCACGCCGACCTCACGCGGCGCGGCGCCGAGCAGGCGCTGGAGAAGGCAACGCTAGAAAACCTGCGCGCGCTGCGGGCGCCGGCGGCGCGCGCGCGCTGCGTCGCCGTGAGCACGCAGCGGGCGCCGATGTATCTGGGCGGCCGGTGAGTATCAGGACCTACTACTGCAACACTCGACAGCCTATTTGCGTTCCACTGACACACACAGACGAATTGTCACAGTATTTTAATAGCATATATCAATGAAATTCATTTATTTCGATCTTTCCATTCGTATATTTCAAATCCATAGGTTTTGGTTTTGCTAGTAATGAACATTTGTCTCATGAAAGGGGTGAAAAACAGAGCGTATTTATAACATGGCAGCAAAGGTAGCTAACGCTTCCCTCCGTATTGAATCCGTGACGTCGGCGCTGACAGCGCCCGCGTGTTGTAGCGTGAGCGCCGTGAGTGTCGAGCGGTGACGTCATCAATCTGGTATGGGTGAGAAATGGCAACGTGCTTAATTTATTTATCTTTAAACAGGGATAACATTCCGTATCATAAGAAAAAAAACAGAGTTTTCCGTGCCATACATTGCGTGTAAAAAATATAAATTATTAGCTTTCTGTCCGCTACTTCTCCCGCGTGGTTCGGTTATCGCGTGCCCGCGGGAAATATGTGTGTTTCCAGGATAAAAAAATAGTATATGTCCTTTCCCGGGCCTCCAACTATCTCCATGCCACATTTCATCTCAATCGGTCCAGCGGTCGAAGCGTGAAGAGGTAACAGACAGACAGACAGAGTTACTTTCGCATTTATAATATTAAAAGTATATAACAGCTCACTAAAGGCGGCTGTCTACTAAAGGTGACAAACAGCCGTCATGCCACTAAACCATTTTTATTTTTACGCGCAATCTACGGCACGAATGAACGAATATTATTCCGGTCCAAAAATAATAAATTCGAGTACGTTGTCATTTTCCACCCGCACCCAATTCCCGGAGCGCTCACAAAGCGTCCCGAAGCGCGCTCAAAGCGCTGTGAGCGTGATCCGGGACGAACTCCAAGTGGTGTGACCCCGTGCTGTCTCCCCGTGTCCGCAGCTACGTGAAGCTGTCGCGGCAGCTGCCGCAGACGCCGTGGCTGGTGCGCGGGGAGCGGGTCCTGGACTCCTCCGTCCAGGAGATCATCTTCCGGCCCATAGCTCACCTCTACGGGTGAGTCGGGAGCCGGCTGGCTTATCACCTCTTTATCAACGACCCCAGGTCGCTTCGAGTCAGACGTTAACTGTCATTCCATACAGAAACGGCATTTAATAATCACCAGATAGCGTTCTATAGTCTCTGCTCACCCCAACAGGAGAAAGGCGTTAGTTTTTTTTATAATGAATGTAAATTTCTCAAGGCAAACAGACTAAATGTACAACATACGAGGGCGTGATGGACGCGGAAATCGGCTACCGAAAAAACTTTAATGAAAATCATTTCTTTTTTATTTTAACCAAAAAAGTTTTGGCAGTTGAAAATTCCTATACTAATTGTCAATGTATTATCGCCATTTATCGCACGCTAAATACATAAAAAATACAAGTCCAAACTAGACTGGGAGCAGTACGATATATAGGGAGATAGAGCAAATACGATGTATTTAGCAGTAAACGCTCGTAAGTTTAAAAATTACGATTGCAACCAATATGGATGACAGCCCTTGACAGATGATGGCCCTTACAGGT
The DNA here is from genome assembly GCA_963971205.1 of Aethes cnicana. Lineage (NCBI taxonomy): Eukaryota > Metazoa > Arthropoda > Insecta > Lepidoptera > Tortricidae > Aethes > Aethes cnicana. The sequence goes on from CAXARK010000581.1 coordinate 21,685, forward strand.
CTGTAAAGCTGCGGTTGGGTTCAAAAAAATGTCATCTTAGTTTGCGAATGTAGTGTTGTTCAATAAAGTTGGTGATGTTTGTTGCCAGTCTATCAGCGGAGGAGAGCGAACACAGATTGAAGTTCATAGCGGCGGGGAGGGAGGACGTCGACGTACGCTGTCGCGGCGAGGGCCGGCCCTTCGCCGTGGAGGTGAGCCCTGGCCTCTGGAGCCCACAGAGTGAAGGTCGGAGCGGCGGGAGGGAGGACGTCGACGTACGCTGCCGCGGCGAGGGCCGGCCCTTCGCCGTGGAGGTGAGCCCTGGCCTCTGGAGCCCACAGAGTGAAGGTCGGAGCGGCGGGGAGGGAGGACGTCGACGTACGCTGCCGCGGCGAGGGCCGGCCCTTCGCCGTGGAGGTGAGCCCTGGCCTCTGGAGCCCACAGAGTGAAGGTCGGAGCGGCGGGGAGGGAGGACGTCGACGTACGCTGCCGCGGCGAGGGCCGGCCCTTCGCCGTGGAGGTGAGCCCTGGCCTCTGGAGCCCACAGAGTGAAGGTCGGAGCGGCGGGGAGGGAGGACGTCGACGTACGCTGCCGCGGCGAGGGCCGGCCCTTCGCCGTGGAGGTGAGCCCTGGCCTCTGGAGCCCACCTTCAGCGAGTAAACATGACCCTGGCTCACAATGAGTGGAGGAGGTTGTTCTGGCCGTCATACCATACGGATTCTCTCTGGTTTACTCGTCTAGCTACCAGCTTTGTTTATGTGACAAGTTGAGTTTTCAATACTGTTAATAAATTCATAATTACATACATACATGTGGTTTCATCAGGTGTGGTCGAGGAAACTCAGTAGCACGGATTGGTACGAAGAAGTATATGCACTTGTTGACAATAGAAATGCAGGTGCCTTAATTTTCAATATAATAAATAGCAGACAAACAGATACTGAAATTAGGCGCAAATTCTCGCCGGATGAAGTGCACAAACGAATGGATGAAACGTGATGATAATTTATCGATGAAAAATACAAAGAAATGTGTTTTTTTATTTTATTTCTTCATTATATATTTTGAGTAAATCGAGGAATTTTGATTTGTTAAAAAAAAACATGTTTTTGTAATTTGGACTTCTTTTCGTTTTTTATTCATTTAAATAACATGACTAAGGCTTTGTGTTTACAATCCCGCTGATTTGAAGTCAATACGCCCCTTAGGAGGGGAGATATCTTATGTCTTCAATGATTTATGTAAATATCATTAAAAAAAAATATGCAGGGTTTTTTTTATCGATGAGATATCATCACGTTTCATCCCTATTCGTTTGTGCACTTTATCCCGGGACACACGGTATGACCGCGTCTATAAAGTAGTACTATAGGAAGTCCCGCGCCTCCACATTTCCAAACAAAGCACGACCAACACTCAACGCATGTGTGCGTGCTGAGACTGCCGTCAACTATGTGTTGGACAGTGTTGGTGGTGCTTTTTAAGCAATAATAAATGCATTGAAGCGTTTTGAAATGTGGAGGCGCGGGACTTATTCCTATATAGTAGTCTTACGAATGATCACGGTCATTTGCCGAGCACCTGGCGGTTCTGCCGTCACGTCCGCGCTAGGGGGTGCCCGCGCGCCCCCGACGCGCCGGCGCCTCCGCCTCGGCTCGGCCGGACACTCCGCCACGAGCCTTCGCCGCGACAACTCGGCACTCGCCTTGATCGTTCAGACACGATGCTTGTGCTAACTAGTGCTCCTTAAAGTCAATGTGCTGTGTACTGATTTTTTTACCTTTTACTTAATTATGTAATGTAGTAACGAATAAACGCCTACTAAAGTGGATTTGAGTCTCAATTCAATTCAAAATTCAATCATTTATTCAGCAAATTGGCCACATAGGGCACTTTCACACGTCAGAAAAAGAATTTACCAGCGCTTCCTAGACCCATTGCTTGAGAAGAAGCGCCGCAACAAACTCAAGCAGAAGGCCTTTTTTCAAAATTTTCAAAATTTACTTTACATGTTTATACATATAGGAACATACTAAAATTACATTGAAGGGATGTATAGTCCCTAACTTAAACTTAAATCTAAGATCTTAGAGATGTATAGTCTCCAACGGTCCAGAAAAAAAAATATTATGGAGATGGTCAAATAAAAATAAATTCCATAGAGGTTGACAGTCTCAAAATGTCAATAAATAATGAAATACATCATGTATAAAAGAGTTCATTAATACATGTCAATAAGAACATGTTGAGGTCTCTCGCTTAAAATGTTCGACTTAGTAATATATTTAAAGCTAATGATTATTTTTAGGGCCTTATAACACTTGCGATTCGCGAGCGAGTTGAAAGCGTTTTTCAATACAAAACTCGTACGCGGCGAACTAGCGGCGTGTTCGCCTCCATACAAAACTCACTCGCGAATCGCAAGTGTGATAAGGCCCTTAAACGTCCTTGCCAGCATGAACAGACCGGACCCCACAGACAGCACCCGTTCACGAGCGTGACGCGTATCTATCTCAGCCATCGCCTCCCTCAACCATTTCTTAGGGAAGGTGGCAACCTACTACTTTGAGAAACATCCCGCATTTTACAGTTTGTAAAAGTAGATTATCTGTAGCGTTGTCTGTCGTGAGTTCACTCTATGTTGGTATACCGGCGCCACTTCCCGCGCGAGGTTTCATTGAACTTAGAACATTTATTTTGACATAGAAAATACACACTACAACGTAACAGAGTTTTAAAATACAGAAGACACAATACAAATAATAAAGAAAAAGAAAATAAGAGAATGATAGAAATAAAATGTATTTGGCATTGGTGGTCGGTGTCGGCAGATCGCGGACCCGCGCCGGGCGCTGACGGCCGAGGAGCTGGAGCGAGTCTGCCGGGAGATATCCAGCAGCGGGGCCGTCCTCGTCCACGCGCTGGTGCCCGTCACCAGGTCAGTGCCCGACATCCAGCAGCGGGGCCGTCCTCGTCCACGCGCTGGTGCCCGTCACCAGGTCAGTGCCGCGGGGGCTGTGCCACGTGTCGCCGGGAGACATCCAGCAGCGGGGCCGTCCTCGTCCACGCGCTGGTGCCCGTCACCAGGTCAGTGCCGCGGGGGCTGTGCCACGTGTCGCCGGGAGACATCCAGCAGCGGGGCCGTCCTCGTCCACGCGCTGGTGCCCGTCACCAGGTCAGTGCCGCGGGGGCTGTGCCACGTGTCGCCGGGAGACATCCAGCAGCGGGGCCGTCCTCGTCCACGCGCTGGTGCCCGGTCACCAGGTCAGTGCCGCGGGGGCTGTGCCACGTGTCGCCGGGAGACATCCAGCAGCGGGGCCGTCCTCGTCCACGCGCTGGTGCCCGTCACCAGGTCAGTGCCGCGGGGGCTGTGCCACGTGTCGCCGGGAGACATCCAGCAGCGGGGCCGTCCTCGTCCACGCGCTGGTGCCCGTCACCAGGTCAGTGCCGCGGGGGCTGTGCCACGTGTCGCCGGGAGACATCCAGCAGCGGGGCCGTCCTCGTCCACGCGCTGGTGCCCGTCACCAGGTCAGTGCCGCGGGGGCTGTGCCACGTGTCGCCGGGAGACATCCAGCAGCGGGGCCGTCCTCGTCCACGCGCTGGTGCCCGTCACCAGGTCAGTGCCGCGGGGGCTGTGCCACGTGTCGCCGGGAGACATCCAGCAGCGGGGCCGTCCTCGTCCACGCGCTGGTGCCCGTCACCAGGTCAGTGCCGCGGGGGCTGTGCCACGTGTCGCCGGGAGACATCCAGCAGCGGGGCCGTCCTCGTCCACGCGCTGGTGCCCGTCACCAGGTCAGTGCCGCGGGGGCTGTGCCACGTGTCGCCGGGAGACATCCAGCAGCGGGGCCGTCCTCGTCCACGCGCTGGTGCCCGTCACCAGGTCAGTCGCTGTCGCTACAGGGGTTGTGACACGTCCTCGGCGTTACAGCCGCCCGCATTTTACAAGCTTTTTACATGTTTTTTGTCTGTAATCAAATCTTGCAAGTTAAATTTGATCCACTTCCCGGTTACTGATTGAGCTGATTGAGTCATTTTTATCAACGCTTTTATTAGGGCGTGTGTAACTAACACCCAAACTATGTAACAAATCTCACAACCTTTTCACCCACTTCTTGGTTCGTGGTGAAACGTTATATAACTTGGATGACGATGCAAGAATATGGCGCCACCGAGCTGATCTGAT
>CAXARK010000582.1:0-14497 GCA_963971205.1 Aethes cnicana
AACGACATCCGTGAGTCATGATCATCATCATCGTAGTGACGGCGGCGAGGGACCCGCCCCGGCGCTCAGCCTCGACCGGACCGCCGCCGTGCGCGCCCTCGCCGCGCCCGCGCAGCTCACGCTCGTCAACGACATCCGTGAGTCATGATCATCATCATCGTAGTGACGGCGGCGAGGGACCCGCCCCGGCGCTCAGCCTCGACCGGACCGCCGCCGTGCGCGCCCTCGCCGCGCCCGCGCAGCTCACGCTCGTCAACGACATCCGTGAGTCATGATCATCATCATCGTAGTGACGGCGGCGAGGGACCCGCCCCGGCGCTCAGCCTCGACCGGACCGCCGCCGTGCGCGCCCTCGCCGCGCCCGCGCAGCTCACGCTCGTCAACGACATCCGTGAGTCATGATCATCATCATCGTAGTGACGGCGGCGAGGGACCCGCCCCGGCTGTGTGCCCACGCGGCGTGCGGGCAGTCAGAGCGGTCAGTTTAAACCGGTATGCCGCCGTGCCCCCTAGTTTGACATACAAACCGCACCGGTGAGAAAAAACGAAGAACAGGATGTGAAGAGAAAACGGTTAGCACAATTCGCAGTTGACTTACAAAAAAATAGGTTATCGAGGTTACGAAAACAAGAAAAATCTAATCTGATGAAATAAGTAAAAAATGAAATGTTGTCAGTTGAAGTACTTTGTTATAGAGCCTGGTTCGACGGTGCACCTGAAGACTAGCGCCGAAACTGATTTGGCCGGGAACGATCGAGTGCTCATAGTGGCGGACTATGACATGGACAGCAGCCGCCCCAGCACGCCAGGTGAGCCATATTTGCGTTCAATATCATCGTTACCTACATCATCATCACTACATCGTGTCACCGTCATGATTAATCGGATGGCAGCATCAATGTTGCTAAATCTAGAATATTGAAAAATAATGGATACGTTGTTTTTTCAAAGGCAATGAATATTGTCAAAGATAAAATGCATCAAAACTCGGAAGTAAGAGGTCGTGACGTAATAAAACAAGAAGTATCGTGAATTTTAATTGCGTCGTTTTGAAATAAAAATACTGGTAATATATCCATATTTAATATTATCGAAAGTAACTCTGTCTGTCTGTCTGTCTGTTGTATCTTCACGCTTCAACTGCTGGACCGATGTGGATCAAATTTGGCATGGAGATAGTTAGTGTCCCGGAAAAGGATATAGGCTACTTTTTATCCCGAAAAAACGCATAGTTCCCTCGATAACGCGATAACCGAATTCCACGCGGGTGAAGTCGCGGGCAGAAGCTAGTTTTTTTATAATCTATCTACTACTAGCGACTAATTGGTTTTTTGCAGTCATCTAGCCTATTATCATCACTTCTATGGTTTCATTAAAATTATTTTGGATGTCGTGGTAACTTAAGAGGGTTTACTCCGAAAGTTGGCAACGTCGCATATAGCTGTCAAATGTTTCGCTGTTTTTATTAATTTCTCAATATTACTGAATTAAAAAGGAAGTTATCATTCTATGGTTGAATGGCGCGTCTCGTTTTATATTTGTTGGTTAGGCATTCAAATGATAAGATTACATTAAAATGCATGGAAAATGCGATGGAAAGTTTTCAAAAGATAGTACTTCCATAATCCTAAAAAATCCATGTTCCTAGGATAATTGTGGCAATCCATACTTAATGTTTTATTCAACCATAGAGCGACAATTCATATTTTTATTCAGTAATATTCATAAATTAAAGAAAACAACTAAATATTTGACAGCTATTTGCGACGTTGCCAGCTTTGGGATAAAACCCTCTTAACAAATATGCTCTAAACTAAAACATGCCAATTTTATGACAGTCCGAACTTGCATTGTGAGATCACTCGTATTCAACTTCTGGATAAGTCCATAGGGTAACCTAAGGGTAACTCTATAAATAAGTCCACAAGGCAACTAAAGAGGGTTTACTCCGAAAGTTGGCAACGTCGTAAATAGTTGTCAAATATTTCGCTGTTTTCAATAATTTCTGAATATTACTGAATTAAAACATTAAGTATGGATTGCAATAATTATCATAGGAACACGATTTTTAGGATTATGGAAGTACTATCTATCTTCTGAAAACTTTCCATCGCATTTTCCATGCATTTTAAGGTAATGTTATCATTTGAATGCCTAACCAACAAATATAAAACGAGACTTAACAGACTATTCAACCAGAGAATGATAACTTCTTTTTAATTCAGTAATATTGAGAAATTAATAAAAACAGCGAAACATTTCACAGCTATATGCGACGTTGCCAACTTTCGGGATAAACCTTCAAGGCTAACCCCTGGAGTTATAGAGCTTGTGTACCTATTTATACAAAACTGCATATTGCAAGTAAAACTTGACGTATCAACCGTATTAAATATAACAGGTTGTGACACGTCCTCGGCTGATATGTTGGACGACGCGGCGGAACTCAAACCGGAGGCATCGGACGACCGCGATGACTGGGATTGGTGAGTTATTAATGAACAGACAGCGGAGCAATAGGGATGACGACATTTTTATTTTCCTTAGTCCATCAGGAAGATTATTGAAAAGTATTAGACACGTATTTTTTCTTGTAATCAAACTTATACGGAGATATATTGAGTTGAAATGTCGCGTGACGTCGCGGTTAGGTACGATTTATACCTAACGGTGACGTAGTTAGCCCCCACTCTCCAACTTTAATGCGTTTTAACTTAGTCATTCTTTGTTAATTTGATAAAACAAAAAATACGTGTCTAATATTTTTTTATGATCTGACTGACGGACTAATTAGAATTTCGATTTCTTCACCCTGTCGTCATCCCTATTTTGATGCTCATGAAATTCCAACTTTTACAGGTTTACACTATTTAGAAGGCGTGACGACTGAGGATTAAGCAATAATAGATTCTGCGTCAATGGCTTAAGTGTTTGCTGCGCGCCTTCTCAGTTGTGTCGTGCTATACTGCCCATTTCCCAGTATTTAAAAATGGGTTAATAAATATTACTTTCAGATTAGAAATATTTTAATGAAATACCTATTAGCATTTTATCGTTATGGAGTCACAATATGAAAGAGAGACACATGTCCCGACAGTTTAGTATTCTGTAAGATTTAAAGTCTGCTTTTCGTAATGTTGCCGATTAACCATACGAATATTTAAAATGCGAAAGTAACTGTTACTGTCTAACTGTATGTCAATCCGTCTGTCTGTTACCTCTTCACGCTTAATCCGTTTTAGATGTAATTTGGTATCGTCATTGTTGAAGTCCCGGTGACATGGCTACTTTTTATTCCCAAGGATACTACTACTACAACAGCCTATTTATGGCCCACTGCTGGGAACAGGCCTCCTCTGATCACGAGAGGGTTGGGCTATAGTCCCCACGCGGGCCCGATGCGGATTGGGGACTTCACACACATCCTTAAATTTACTTTGCAGATGCGTGCAGGTTTCCTCACGATGTTTTCCTTCACCGTAAAGCTCAGTGGTAAATTCAAATTGAATTTCGCACATAAATAATTTCAGAGGTGCGAGCCGGATTTGAACCCGCGACCCTCTGCATGAGAGGCGGTAGGTCAAACCACTAGGCCACCACGGCTTTTTTACCCAAGGATAGCGATAACCGAATTCCACGCTATAAATTATAGTAGGTCAACAAATGTAACTTGTGCACTCACAATCACCATACCCCCTCCAGCCTAGTGGGCGGTTTCCCGTCTTCATCGGTATCGGGGCCGGCGGAGTGGCGTTCCCCACTCGCGCCGCCCCCCGGCGCCGCCTGCCTCCAGCGCCGCCTCGCCGAGCGGACTCTGACGATACGGCTTCACGACATGGATGAGCTCACGGTAAGATATCGCAGCCGACCTGAACTCCACCGACTTACAGGAGCTAGAAGCTCAGGGGATACAGAGCGTTCATATCCTTATAAAAAATAGTTTTCTCCCCAGATTACTGTAACAGTGTTATACTGTCAGTGATATATTTATTGGCCGTGCGCGCCGTGCGCACCGAGCTGGCGCGCCATGAGCCACTGCGCCGCGTTCTCGATACTCTCAACTCCTTGCTCCATTTCAATCCGAGCTGTGACTTGTTTGTGACCGGAATGGTAACAATGATTGACGAATGCAAGAGAATGTTAGAAATGAATGGATTTTATTAATAACTCAATTAAATTTATAACGCTTTGGCCAATTGTAGCTGTAAGTTATAAATGTAATGGATAAATAAATGATTAAATGATGAAATGAATTACACCAATAGTACATTACAGACCTAGGGCGGTGAATTCGTTAATGTCCCAGATCGCAGGTGTTTGTGACCCGAACCGAAGGTGAGGGCCATAAATATGCGATCTGAGGCTTTACGAATTACCGCCCGTGGTTTGTCAAAAGTTTTACGTCTTGCCTTGGCCAGAAAGTGCGATTTTCTTTCCGCGTAGTGGGCAGAAAACCACACTTTACGGCCATGGGTGACGTAAAACATTTTTATAGGCCCAAGGCTACATACCTACCAAAAGCATGTAAAGTAACCAGCGCTATAGCCTCGAATGTCTGAGGAACAACGTCGTAACTGCAACGGCTAACGTATGAAGTTACAACCCTCGTACATACATAATTATAACTGAACTAGCTGACCCCACGGACTTCGTACCGCCTTAGTTTTTTTTATAAACCTCACGGAGCCCGAGACCTTTCCAACGAATGCAAAACCGTGGAAATCGGTTCGTGCGTTCTGGAGTTATAGCGTCAGGAAGGAAAACCTGACTTATTTTTATATATTAGACTAGCTGACCCCGTGGACTTCGTACCGCCTTAAACCTCACGGAGCCCGAGACCTTTCCAACGAATGCAAAACCGTGGAAATCGGTTCGTGCGATCTGGAGTTATAGCGTCAGGGAGGAAAACCCGACTTATTTTTATATAGTAGATAAGTAGGCAGAAAATGTACTCTTATTTTGGTCTATATTCCTATGTATATAATAGACCCTAGATGGTTGAAAACAATCGGCTCTGCTAAAATGTCAACAATGTCAGTTATAAAACTTTACTGACAAACTCAACCTATTGCTAGGGATTTTTCAGAATTTCACAAGAACAAAATATACGATACGAAACCGAGGAACAAAAATAAAGATGAGATTTGCGTATTTGGCTTAACACAGCATATGTTGGCTGCCAAACGCCAAACATATGCTAAGTTAAGACAGTTACAAAATGACAAAAGCCAACGCAGATCTTCCGTTAAGACTATTCGGTAAAATCACACAGAGGAACTAGTTTTATATTTTCAACCGACGAAAAAAAAAGGAGAAGGTTCTCAATTCGACGCGTAATTTTTTTTTTATGTATGACCACGCATATCTCCGTCAATTGTGAACTGATTTCGATGATTCTTTTTTTAATTGAAAGGTGTACCTCCAACTTGAACCCTTTTAATAATTTGGTTTAGTTCTGATGATGGGATCCATGACAAAACGAGGGAACTCCTCGAAATTTGTTAGCATGCGTATGATTTTGGTATCAATTTCAAAGACTACAGTGAGACTTACGTCGCATCGTACAATTGTTTGGAAATTATAGCCGAAAAAAAAATTCAATAAAAAAATAGAACCGACTTCAAACTCGGTCAGCCTGTGAAGTCGGTGTCAAGTGAACCACCCCAAAGCTATGACTATCTTATAGTGAACTTGACACCAACTACACAGGCTGACGGAGTTTGAAGTCGGTTCAATTTTTTTTATTTAATTTTTTTTTAAGTAACACATCCGCAAAAACCGTGGGCCTAGTGGTTCGACCTAAGCCTTACATGCAGAGGGTCGGGGGTTCGATTCCGGCTGGCACCTCTAAGTTTAGTTATGTGTGAAATTCAATTTGAATTTACCACTGAGCTTTTCAGTGAAGGAAAACATTGTGAGGAAACCTGCACGCATCTGCGAAGTAATTCAAAGATGTGTGTGAAGTCCCCAATCTGCACTGGGCCCGCGTGGGGACTACTTATAGCCCAAATCCTCTCGTGATGAGAGGAGGCCTGTGCCAAGCAGTGGGACGTCACTTTCCATCAGGTGAGATGGAGGCTAATCGCTGGTCAATTCTACATTAAAAAAAAAAAAAAAAAAAAAAAAAAAAAAAAAAAAAAAAAGCTGTATAATTATTTAATTTATTTTCACGTTCGTTTGTATTGTCACGGTCAGATCCCGTGTCCCCAACGCACGGCGTCCAAACTGCACGTGTTGCACCCCGGCAAGAATGGAACCCGCTACTATATAGTAGTCGAGCGGACTTCCAGCTTCAACAGCCAGAAGATCGTCGTGAGGTCTCCTCTGCAGGTATTATCAGTAGAGACTAATTAATTAATAGTACATTACAGACCTAGGGTGGTGAATTCGTAAATGTCCCAGACCGCAGGTTTCTGTGGCCCGAACCGAAGGTGAGGGCCATAAATATGCGATCTGGGGCTTTACGAATTACCGCCCGTGGTTTGTCAAAAGTTTTACGTCTTGCCTTGGCCAAGAAGTGAGATTTTCTCTCCGCGTAGCGGGCAGAAAATCCCACTTTATGGCCAAGGGTGATGTAAAACATTTAACGTCAGTAGGCTAATCAAAATTTGCCATCTATATTTACCTGTAAAATTTTAAACCACGCTCACAATGTATACTATTTTGCTAAAATAAAATGCAGTCCAATACGGCCATCCCTAAAATATGCAGCTGTTAGATACATAAATTAATGAGAATATTAACTGATATGATAACAGTACTTTATGTTAATGTAACTAAAAAATAGTCACCTTAAGCAAATTGTCTTAGATATTGGTATGGAGTGTGGAATGTCTTGGTAAGGAGCGCAATCTTATATGGCGAAACGTGTCCAGCGGATTTGATAAGCAACAAAACAAAACACACTCTCCTCACAACCGTTTTCGCTGCGTTTTTGCCTCAGCAGCGCCATCTGAAGGCGCTACTGCAGACTATCCGCCTAGGTGGCTTGACTGGAGTGGCAACCGCAGCGCCCCCAACCTACCCGATTTGGTGTCCACTTTTGGAACTATAAAGATTGCGCTCCTTTACGTCAACCCTCCATAGACATTGGATACAGTCTCTGTCACTCCTGCTATGAGTGTGAACGCTTTCTAAACCCAATTTCTATTGTTTACCAGCTCCGCAACGAAACCTCCTACCCTCTAGAGCTGTTCTACAAGAAGACGGACCTGCAAGCGATCGGGGCGGAGCTCATAGGCGCCGTGTCCAACCCCTTTGACGACAAAATGAGGCTTGCGTGTGTAGCTCCGCAGGACACTTATAGCGTGCCGCTCTACATCGCGTACCACTGCAAGCTGTTCCTTATGCCCGTGCACACTGAGTGAGTTGACACTTGGAAAAGCCTGTTATTTAACCACACGACATTCTTGCCAATTTATCGCATTGCATGCCTTTTTATACGCGAGACACAGCAAAGGGACTAAGACGCTTCCTTGAGGCACACCTTATCTAATTTGTGTACGTTGAGTGAGCAGAATAAGTGACTACTACTACTACTGCAAACGGTTCCTTATGCCTGTGTACGACGATTGATTAACTTGGAAATGCCTGTTATTCAACCACACGACATGAGGGCTAATAGCGTATGAATTCGCCGTTAGTGTGTGTGAATTATTGTAAATTTACCGCATTAAATGCCTTGTTATTTTTTTTTTTTTTTTTTTTATTGAATAAAAAAAACAAATTACAAAAAAAGACATGCAAGAATTCTTAACCCATCATTGGCAAAACCTGAGATAGGTTTTTCTGCCGATGGGGAGTTCGACGTTCTATATAAAGGCAACTTATAAATAACACCTTCTACTTATATTAAATAAAGTAAACTAAAATATGATACTTATTACGAATCTACAGTATATAGTTATTGTCTTCACATTTCAAAAAGTGTTGTTTTAGAGTACTTTTTACCTTATTTTCTCTGATGTAAACTGATCGCACTTCGTCAGGCAATTCATTTAATATTTTAGCCAGTAGGTAATTATATGTTCTGTTTCCGTACACATTATTACATTGTTGTAAGTGGAAGTAATTCTGATAGGACAATTTTCTTAGACACGTATTTCGTTTTTCTATTTTTAATTCATGCAATTTACCATGCTCTTCAATTAGTATAGCAAATTTTACCTTGTTTTGTACAGACATAACCTTACAATATTTAAAAAGTTGTGAGTAATCAGATTTGAACTTAGTTTTGATCTTCGTAGGTACTATTGTCTTCAATAGTCTTATTTGTAAATTATATATTTTTTTTAAGTGTGTTTTGAAAGTTCTTCCATATGTACCTAGCGCATAACCGATCACCGAATCAGCTAAGGCCAGGTATAGCATACGTAGGATATTATAAGGTAATTTAAATTTTAAAACGAATAGTTTGCTCATGATTGCTCTTAGTTTGTCGCACACGTAATTGATGTGAGGTTTCCAGCTGAATCTGTGGTCTATTATGAGCCCGAGGTACATATGTTCATTTACGATTTCAATTTTTTCGCATTTACATTGTGCATTATATTGGTGCAGACAGTCGTGTTGGTGGGCAACAATTGCGATGTCTTTGCTGTTATTATTATTGTGAGCGGAACGAATATGCATTAATTTAGTTTTTTGCGAGTTTATCACCAACCCGACGTCATGCGCCCATTTACATAGGGTGTCGAAGTTAGACTGCATCGCGCACTGCGCTGTCGCAATATCTCTGTCAGCTGTGATAATGCAAGTGTCGTCCGCAAATTGGTATACAGAGCCCTCCGTTATAATGTTACACATATTGTTTACATATAAAATGTATTCTATTGGCGCGATAATTGAACCTTGGGCCGTACCTCTTTCGGTCGGCGTGTCATCGCTGTAGGTATTTTTTATCTTAACTCTTGTGTTTCTGTTGAGATGGTAGTTTTTAAATAATTTACCTAAAGGGCCTTGTATACCATTTATTGCCAGCTTTTCATATAAAGTGTCGTGTTTCAACATATCGAAAGCTTTGCTAAAGTCAATGAAGACAACAAGTACATGCTTTTTTTCGTGCATGTACTTGTTGATTTCATTATTAAATTGGCAGAGTAATTGAGAAGTATTTCGATTTTTTTGAAAGCCAAATTGTTTGTTATTTATTATTTTGTTTTGTGTAAGAAATTTGTTGATTTCATCGCCGAGGTACCTCTCAATCACTTTGTCAACACACGATAGAATTGTTATTGGTCTGTAATTGTTATAATCCTTGTGGGAGCCTTTTTTGTATATGGGGCGTATAATACCTATTTTAAGATCATCAGGGTATCTAGAAGTATTAATGCAGGTATTTATTAAGTGAGCTAGGGCTGGCGTGATATTGGTATTATTTCTTTTTATATCCGTGGCCCGTATCCCGTCGAAACCGGGGCTTTTTTTGTCGTTTATTCTTTTTATGATTTTAAATACGTCATTAAATGTCGCTTTTTTAAGATTCATTGCTACTTCAGGATTCCCTGACAATTTGTTGTGATCTAAAATTGACGTGGTACAGTGAATAGATATTTTATTTACATTGTTCTGGAATTCTTTGGCAAAATTATTCGTTAAAATTTTTTCATTTGCATTAAAGTATTTTGAAAGTACATCGTCTATTGAGTTTGCAATTTTACCACATACTTCATTAATTAAAGACCAAATTTTCTTCGAGTTTTTAAAATTATTGCTAATTTCCGATTTAATGTACCTATTTTTAACATAATTGATGTATTTGTTTGTTTTATTACGGTATTTATTATACAATATTCTTTTTTCTATATTGTTTGGATCCTTCTTCCATATTTTATACAATTTCTCTCTTTGTTTACACATTTTTATAACTTTTTTATTTACCCATTTACATTTTTTTTCTTATATTAATTTTACATTTTACTACTTTTTTACATTTGTCATATACCTCTTTAAACTTATCTTGTATACATTTATATATCTTATTAGGACAGTCATACGCAAGCGACTCATCCCAATTTACCTGTTGTAATAATTCATTTACTTTATCGTTATCTATTACGGTGACGGTGCGTGTGCGCGGGGCGCGCGCTCCGTTGTCGGCTGCCGCCATGGCGCAGCCTGTTATGTAATGGTCGGCTATAGATATGTTTACAACAGCTGTTTGCACGGCGCGGCAATCTATCGCTCGAATAAATAAATGGTCTATGCAAGATTTAGTAATTTGATTGCCTTTTTTTTCGACTCGGGTGTGTTGGTTTATACCACAGTCGAGACCTAATTCGGACATCTTGTTTAGGTACGTATTTCGTATGCTGTTTGATTTTTTCAAATCAATATTCATGTCACCAATGAGGATTATTTTATTTTTGTCCGAGAATTTATTTAATGTTGCATGTAGTTCTTCCACGAAGCCATGTTTACATTTATCGGGGGGACGGTATATGGCGCATACATTTATTTTTACATTCTTAAATTCTATGTATCCACATAATGATTCAAAATGCGTAGTCGGGCATGGGATCCAGGTAAATGGGATGGCCTTACGTACGTAAATTATAAGTCCACCACCTTTGCGGTTTTTTCTCAAGTTAGTGTACATATTATAGTTTTGTAGGTGAAACAGTGATTTACAAGCATCATTTATATTTACTTCTGACAGTACAATCAAATCAATTTCTCGGTTGCTATTTTGAACCAAGTATTCCAGTTGTGTGAAGTTTAGTAACATGGAGCGTATATTTACGTGTAGTGTAATGAGGTATTCGAGATCAGTTTGAAGTGTTTTGATGTAATCGTTCCAGCAATCAAAGTTTCCTTCCTCGATCATTGAGTTATCCATTTAGTGTTGTGAATGAAGTTGACATACCTGATGTCGTTACAAAGAAAAAATATCCACGTCGAAGTTATTCCGCTTGGGAAGCGGAGGCCCAGTATTCTATGTCACTCACCGATTTGATTTGGTGAGTTTTACCTTTCTCATGTTTTTTTATCAGGATACAACCTCTTTTACACCATACGAATTGGAAACGATTTGATTCCTTCAGTTCCGATTTTGCTTTCCATAGTAGATAGGCAGTTGTGGGCGTCAGCGCTTCTCTCATGAATATCCTGCTGTCCTCCGGTCTACCGATTTCGTGGCCCGTCAGGTTCGCGGCCTTGGCGTTTTCTAGCCATTTCTCCCGGCGCCCTTCTTGGAGAGACACAACGATAGTCGACGCATTTCTTTTCTGGCCCTCCGGTGCCTTGCTCACTTTTCTGTAGGTCTTTATGACGTCTTTGGAGTCTACGTTTATTTTTACAGCTATTTTTTCTACGATCTCTGTGAGGTTTTCTCCTTCGGCCTTCTGTATACCACAAATCTCAAGCTGGTTACATATTTGGTTTTGTTCCATTATGTGAATTTTTTGTTCAAGGAGTTCCATTTTATTTTTCATATTAACGACTTTATTTTTTAAATCCTTGTTTTCATTTTCTACCCTCTTTGTTTTTTCTTCTAACTGCTCCATAGATTGCTGATAGTCATCTATTTTATCGGCATAGAATTGAAGGCTACGGCTTAATTCTTCTTGAATGGTTTCTCGTATCTGCCGAGTTAACTCTTCTTTCATTGTGTTTTTCATTGATCGTATTTCTTTCACTATTTTGTCGCTGTTGGGGTAGTCGACATGGTTCGACGGCATATCGACGCTGGTATTGTCGTCTTCGTCCGGGTCTGGTAGTATTATTGAAATCCTCTTTTGTTTTGCGGGACCCGTGCATGTTCGGCATTTCCATACCGCCTGAGTGGTCGATAGCGTCACCAATTGATCGTTCGATATGGCCACACAACTTCCATGCAGCCATTTATTACATGCACTGCACTGCAATCCAGAGTTATTTTTTGACACTAATTTATTGCATTTCGCGCACTTTGCCATGATCGCCTGGCACTTGTTTGGTTTATCACTTGTGTAAAAGATTACGCGACGAGTGCTTTCCGTAATGAGATTGCGCACGACCTGACAAAGAGTATAGGGACAAAGACATTTCCTTGACGCACACCTTGTCTAATTTATATATGTTGAGTGAGGCCTTCGGTCAAACCTAATCGTAAACTAGAGTCGATTACTTCTACTTCGTAAGAGCAAGCCACTCATTCGACAAATCTAGTAATGTACCTATTTGGACACTTAAGGTTTTTTAATATAGAAATCTAACTTGGCCTGATAATCATTTAAGTAATTTTAAATACTAGCCAGCCAGTCTAGCCTAAAACAATGTATTTTTACAAAACCTGTTTTGTTTCTTAGGAACTACCAGACTTCGACGCAGGGTATTTGGTGGATGGAGTTGGCCAAAGATCTGGACAGTCCTCGCGACATCGTTTGCCCCGCCAAGAGTGATGAGGATCCTAATGTCTTTGCCATGAGGATACTTACCGTTGAAGGTAACAATACTACATCAATAATAAAAACCCATACCGTAGCATAACAATAATAAAAACAATAATAGCCATACTTTAAATAGGTGTATTGATTTTGAATTCAAAATTTTGACCCGTCTTGTATAATGTTCTTTTACATATTTTGTTAATTGAATTTGATCGTTGGCCTGACATCTGTTTTATTTACATTTTTTCAGGCTGCCCCTCCCCAAAAATAACCCGCGCTATTCCCAACTACCTAATCCGGGTGCTTCCCCCCTTAGCCCTCTACAACCGCCTTCCCTATGCTCTGTCCCTTTCCTGCGGATCGGTGAGCGCGCGCGTGGAACCGGGAGAGAGGACTCACTCGCACGCGCTACCTCTGTCTCGCTCACACCGGTTGTCGCTGCAACTGAATTATCTGGGACTGCCTTGGACCGGTAGCTTCACTTTATCGCCAGGTAAGAGCGTTCAAGAGTGATGCCGATTGGGGTAATGAGTTTCGCAAATGACGGTCATGTACTGGAAGGCATGCTATTGATGCCAACCAGATATATTGATAATCTGAGATTGAAAGAAACTGTTGGTTCGGGTAGCTTAGTATGTATGATTTTGTCAGGCGGGATGAAGATGACATTTATTTATTTATTTAAACTTCATTGCACATACAAAATGTATACAATTGGCGGACTTAATGCCAATGCTTAATGACATTGCAAAGGCCTTTTGGTTGCAGGTTCAGCCTTTAATTATCTACAAAATCTTGTTACTAATTAAAACGAACTGACTTGTCATTCTCCTTACAGACATGACGGAAAAGAACATAGCAATGAGCACAGAGTGCGACACACAAGGCGGCAACAAGCAGCTAGGGGTCCGCGCCTGTCTGCGCCGGGCCGACTGCTGGCAGCTACACCTGCACGCTCCGTACTGGATCATCAACAAGACTGCTCTGCCGCTGCAGCTCAAGGTAGAGTAGCTTACAGACGTGGCACACACAAGGCGGCAACAAGCAGCTAGGGGTCCGCGCCTGTCTGCGCCGGGCCGACTGCTGGCAGCTACACCTGCACGCTCCGTACTGGATCATCAACAAGACTGCTCTGCCGCTGCAGCTCAAGGTAGAGTAGCTTACAGACGTGGCACACACAAGGCGGCAACAAGCAGCTAGGGGTCCGCGCCTGTCTGCGCCGGGCCGACTGCTGGCAGCTACACCTGCACGCTCCGTACTGGATCATCAACAAGACTGCTCTGCCGCTGCAGCTCAAGGTAGAGTAGCTTACAGACGTGGCACACACAAGGCGGCAACAAGCAGCTAGGGGTCCGCGCCTGTCTGCGCCGGGCCGACTGCTGGCAGCTACACCTGCACGCTCCGTACTGGATCATCAACAAGACTGCTCTGCCGCTGCAGCTCAAGGTAGAGTAGCTTACAGACGTGGCACACACAAGGCGGCAACAAGCAGCTAGGGGTCCGCGCCTGTCTGCGCCGGGCCGACTGCTGGCAGCTACACCTGCACGCTCCGTACTGGATCATCAACAAGACTGCTCTGCCGCTGCAGCTCAAGGTAGAGTACCTTACAGACGTGGCAGGCTGGTACCAAGTAGAGTATCTTACTGACATGACAGAAAAGAAGAATAGACCTTGATGTAGTTTCACTCGCTGATTGAGATGACGACTGCTACTAATGATGAGTGCCGTCGCTGTCTTTTAATTTATGTCCGACATACCAATCATAGTTTCATGTTTTTGTAACCGTATAACTTGTACTACGAGCGTTTCAGTCGCCATCAGTTTCTTAACCGCATTATCGTCCAATTTTTAGTAGATTTAGACGACTATGATTCGGTTGATATATGCGACCTGTGTGAACATGCAAAATACTGGAATCCGGACAGACAAAAGCATTTTTCCCAAGTTGAAACGGTGACGCTTCGCTCGCTCGGTCTATAACTACTATAGAGGTTGGAAGTCCCAAAATGAATCTTTTGCATTTTTTTCACATCACAGGGCAGCCACTCGGACACGGTATACGAAGTGACCGACGAGCCGCTCCTGTGGTCGCCGGCGCGGCGCGGCGAGCCACGACGAGCTGGTGCGCG
>CAXARK010000583.1:0-15291 GCA_963971205.1 Aethes cnicana
CAAGCAAAACGTTGTAACGATATTTTACCCACTGAATCGGCTATCGATTCTTAGAATCGACATGCTTAGAATCTATAGCTGATCCTGTGAGTAAGTTCTTTATTCGTTCTCAATTCCCTAGCGACTCAAAGGCCAGCTAGACATGATCATGGATTGATGGAGGATGAGTATTATATGGTATTATTTTATGGTTATTCAGGTTTTATACTCACTGGTTTCTTGTTCCTGCGCAGGCTCGTGGCGGCGGAGGGTGCGGTCGTTTGTACCCGCTTGGCGCTGGCCTCCTGTGGAAATATTAAATTATAATTATTATTACAAACAAGCTTAAGCCTGCGACTTCGTATGCGCATAAACATGTAAAATCCCATTTCTCCCCGTTTTTAGGAAATCCTCTCTTATTGCCCCCCTACACTCCCCAAGGATCCTACATACCAAATTTCAGCTCTCTACGCCCGTTAGTTTCAGCTGTGCGTTGTCATCAGTCAGTAAGTAACAGAAGAGTTATAATATGATTAAATTCCTTATGGAATATACCACGAGTACATTGATGGGTATGACTTAGGTATTTGAACACCAGACTTAAAAATGCAGCGCCTTTTTGAACACCACGAGTGTCTTATGTTGCAGACTTTAATGGAGTAAATATGCAGTTGTGGCACTCAAACGATTAACAAGATTCTATTCGACTTTTTGGTGTTCCTTAAATTAAATCCTACCGTTTTAATGACACGGTATAAATTTATTATACCGTGTCATTATACGGTATAAATTTATTATACCGTGTCATTAAAACGATGCAACCAATTTATATCACGTCACGAAGTACACCTAGTACATTAGTGATGTGTCATGCACTTTTAGCACCATATTTTCTCGATCTTGTGATATGTATTGAGATGAAGTAGAACGATGGTTTGACGAAAATCAAAAATAAACGATTGTTGAAAAACCTTGCCCTTATGCTAAGCAGCATACGGTTAGGTCGAGGCGAGCAACCACTACCAGCGCACGCCTACGCACCGAGTCAAAGGTCATCACTTGATGAGTGTGTTACTTATGGTATGAGATAGTTGGACAAGTATTTGAATGTCAATCTTAACTGTATCCGTAGCGTTATTATAAAACACATCCCTACAATAATCGAAACTTTATACACCAGACAATACGCACCAAACTTGAGCGTGTTCCAGTCGAATACGTAGTCATAGGTGAAGCCCTGCCGGTGGAACAGCGTGCGGAACAGCTGCCGCAGGTGGCTGTAGTACTGCAGGCAGAGCCGGGAGTCATGCACCAAACAATACGCACCAAACTTGAGCGTGTTCCAGTCGAACACGTAGTCGTAGGTGAAGCCCTGCCGGTGGAACAGCGTGCGGAACAGCTGCCGCAGGTGGCTGTAGTACTGCAGGCAGAGCCGGGAGTCATGCACCAAACAATACGCACCAAACTTGAGCGTGTTCCAGTCGAACACGTAGTCGTAGGTGAAGCCCTGCCGGTGGAACAGCGTGCGGAACAGCTGCCGCAGGTGGCTGTAGTACTGCAGGCAGAGCCGGGAGTCATGCACCAAACAATACGCACCAAACTTGAGCGTGTTCCAGTCGAACACGTAGTCGTAGGTGAAGCCCTGCCGGTGGAACAGCGTGCGGAACAGCTGCCGCAGGTGGCTGTAGTACTGCAGGCACAGCCGGGAGTCATGCACCAAACAATACGCACCAAACTTGAGCATGTTCCAGTCGAACACGTAGTCGTAGGTGAAGCCCTGCCGGTGGAACAGCGTGCGGAACAGCTGCCGCAGGTGGCTGTAGTACTGCAGGCAGAGCCGGGAGTCATACACCAGACAGTACGCACCAAACTTGAGCATGTTCCAGTCGAACACGTAGTCGTAGGTGAAGCCCTGCCGGTGGAACAGCGTGCGGAACAGCTGCCGCAGGTGGCTGTAGTACTGCAGGCAGAGCCGGGAGTCATACACCAGACAGTACGCACCAAACTTGAGCATGTTCCAGTCGAACACGTAGTCGTAGGTGAAGCCCTGCCGGTGGAACAGCGTGCGGAACAGCTGCCGCAGGTGGCTGTAGTACTGCAGGCAGAGCCGGGAGTCATACACCAGACAGTACGCACCAAACTTGAGCATGTTCCAGTCGAACACGTAGTCGTAGGTGAAGCCCTGCCGGTGGAACAGCGTGCGGAACAGCTGCCGCAGGTGGCTGTAGTACTGCAGGCAGAGCCGGGAGTCATACACCAAACAATACGCACCAAACTTGAGCGTGTTCCAGTCGAATACGTAGTCATAGGTGAAGCCCTGCCGGTGGAACAGCGTGCGGAACAGCTGCCGCAGGTGGCTGTAGTACTGCAGGCAGAGCCGGGAGTCATACACCAAACAATACGCACCAAACTTGAGCGTGTTCCAGTCGAATACGTAGTCATAGGTGAAGCCCTGCCGGTGGAACAGCGTGCGGAACAGCTGCCGCAGGTGGCTGTAGTACTGCAGGCACAGCCGGGAGTCATGCACCAAACAATACGCACCAAACTTGAGCATGTTCCAGTCGAACACGTAGTCGTAGGTGAAGCCCTGCCGGTGGAACAGCGTGCGGAACAGCTGCCGCAGGTGGCTGTAGTACTGCAGGCAGAGCCGGGAGTCATACACCAGACAGTACGCACCAAACTTGAGCATGTTCCAGTCGAACACGTAGTCGTAGGTGAAGCCCTGCCGGTGGAACAGCGTGCGGAACAGCTGCCGCAGGTGGCTGTAGTACTGCAGGCAGAGCCGGGAGTCATACACCAGACAGTACGCACCAAACTTGAGCATGTTCCAGTCGAACACGTAGTCGTAGGTGAAGCCCTGCCGGTGGAACAGCGTGCGGAACAGCTGCCGCAGGTGGCTGTAGTACTGCAGGCAGAGCCGGGAGTCATACACCAAACAATACGCACCAAACTTGAGCGTGTTCCAGTCGAATACGTAGTCATAGGTGAAGCCCTGCCGGTGGAACAGCGTGCGGAACAGCTGCCGCAGGTGGCTGTAGTACTGCAGGCAGAGCCGGGAGTCATACACCAAACAATACGCACCAAACTTGAGCGTGTTCCAGTCGAATACGTAGTCATAGGTGAAGCCCTGCCGGTGGAACAGCGTGCGGAACAGCTGCCGCAGGTGGCTGTAGTACTGCAGGCACAGCCGGGAGTCATGCACCAAACAATACGCACCAAACTTGAGCATGTTCCAGTCGAACACGTAGTCGTAGGTGAAGCCCTGCCGGTGGAACAGCGTGCGGAACAGCTGCCGCAGGTGGCTGTAGTCGGGCCGCTCCTCGAAGCGCAGCCGCCGGCAGTACTTCAGGTACAGCTGGAACTCGATCGGGTGGTTCTGCGGACGAGTTACAACTTATGTGAACATTTCTGAGAGATCTCTAATGTATGATATGGCTGAATGTGACACAGGCAATTAAACCGTTAGTGGACTGTATTACAAAAGATTAATGTTATTTAGGCTGCATTAGTTTTGCTATATTGTATTTAATGCAGTTACCTATAGTTATTATTTGAATCAATCCTATTATCCAATTGAACCCCAATCTGCGACTCTTTTTTACTAATATCACATCAAAGTGAACAACTCCAGTGGAGAAATTGTATTAAACATCAATTAAAAACACTGTTATTAATAAGACACTATGGATCAATCAGTTTGGAATTAATAAAAATATCTTCGAAAACACTCACCTTGCAGAGTTCGTCAAATGGTGTGGACAGTTTCTTCTCCGATATTCTCTCGTACTTCTGCCGCTTGGTGGCCGCCTTGAGCCCCTGCCAGGGCAGGCTGCCGCGGTTGAAGTACATGAGCACGTAGCCCAGGGACTCCAGGTCGTCGCGGCGCGACTGCTCGATGCCGAGATGGGTGTTGATGGACGCGTACCTCGCGGTACCTGAGGGACAACGTGATGTGTTTTTTTTTATGTCGATGGTATAGGCAAACGAGCGCACAGCCCACCCGATTGTAAGTGGTCACTGCTGCCCATGGACACCAAAATATTTGATCCCTCATTAAGCAACCATAAGATCTTGAATGCGTTGCCTACCCTCAGGCCTAAGATAGAATCGTGCCAGAAATTTCACTGGCTGCCTTAAACCCCTACCGGAACACATCAGTGTGAGCACTGCTATTTGGTGATGCGCCCGCGGCGACGGGGAAAGACGGTGGTACCTCACCGGACGGACCTAGCACCAGGCCCTACCACTAGGAAACTACAGTGGGTATATTTACAATTGGGACGACTGATGGGCACAGTCGGGTAATCAGTCCTCTAATCGGGACAATTTTACCCAATTCCCCTAAAGACAACGATATAAATACTCATATAATGTATAAATAATAAATACATACATATATTTCATATTAACTCCAGTACAAACATTCATGCTCATCACACGAAGTTTGCCCCTTGCGGGATTCGAACCAGCGACCTTCGGAACAGCAGGCAGAGTCACTCACTACCAACTGGACCAATAGGGTCGTCGACAACGTGATGTTCGGCCACATGTACAGGTTTACATAACGTAGAAGGCACGTGGATAAAGCAATAATAGACTGCGTCAACGGCTGAAGCCCTCCGCCGCGCGCTTTCTAAGTTGTTTCGTGCTATACTGGCGGTGTGCCAGCTACGGGTTAGTCTCTCGCTCAAAGGACGGGCGTGGAAACTCGCTGCACAGTACAAGCGATTTTTTTTTAAACTAGTCTACTGCATGTGACCATCCATCGACTTTTTTTTTTTTCATGGTTGGCTAACAAGTGCACAGGCCACTTGAAGGTAAATCTGGCCCGTGAACTTAAGGAACCATTAGATTTGCCAAATGAATTGCCAACCTGAGTACTGAGATTTAATACTGGTAATTTTACTGGTTCTCTTATCCCTATGTGGGAACACAACCGTGCCAGCACTACTTTTGGGTTAAGGTGGTAGCCATTTGTATAGACAATGCCTTGCCCCCTACCATCCGCACTGGGCTGATATCACAAACATTACATTTTGTTTTTTCACATCCCAGCATTGTTTTAAGATAAGATCTCCAAGCTTTAAGTTTTCAGTCTTTGTATGTTCTTATTAATTGTGATCAACCAATGTTTCAAAATTCCTGACAGGAGGCTCACCAATTGTTATCCTTCTACAAACTTTGCTAGTTCAGTGAAACACACATACCTGTTAAGTTTTTGTTTTCTCTGTAAGGAATATGTTGTAGAGTGCGTGGGTCTTTGTACTTCTTTGCTAAACCGAAATCTATTATATACACTAAATTTCCTTTTTTTCCTAGTCCCATCAGAAAGTTATCTGGTTTTATGTCTCTGGAAAAGAAACAAGAATTCATTAAGGTAAGTATTTCCTCAAGATGCAATGAAGTTATTCAAAATTCTCGATAAATACATCTTTATAACAGAATTTCATCTAAAATATCAGTTCAGAGTACTAAGCAATAAATCTATCAGCCTATCAGGTACTACACAAATAGATGAAGAATTAAAATGATAACACAAGACCACAGATAACATTAATATAGTTATCTGCAGTCATTGTGGTTGACCTGCAATCAGAATATGCATTACCACTATCAGAGCTAATGACCAAATAAAAATCTGAAAACATACAATCCATTTATTTACGATTATATAACGGGACATGTACGGTTTTTGGGGGTTTGGGTCATATCCTCCACCCCCCATCCTCTAGAACCATGCCTGGCAAAAGGCCTTCAAATAATACTAGTACAAATGACAGATCTAATGCCATGAGGTGTAGACATTGAATTAATTTGTTAGTTAGGCTTTAATTCTTTTTACAATACGTTTGGCTCCACTAGTAGCCAACAAATGGTAAGATTGTAGGTTCGAAATACACTGAGACCATACAGTGTAAATAGTTAACCACCAGCTTAGTCATTACCAAAATGAAGATGTATAGATAGATAACTTGTTTATTTGCCATGTATAGAAATAGAACTTTCATATTATTATTCTTCTGTATAATACATACCTATGGATGAAGCTCCTGTAATGTATATCCTCAATGCGGGTAATCAACTGATCACCAAGTAACAGCACTGTTTTCAAGGAGAATCTACGCGAGCAGAAGTTAAACAGGTCTTCCAATGAAGGACCTAGTAATTCCATCACCATGACATTGTAGTCGCCTTCGGACCCACACCATTTTATGGCTGGAATACCAACTGTTGAAAGAATGAGTCATTTAGATTCATACTATTGTTAAAATTGCACACTGTGCAATGCACAGGCTTATGAAATACATATATAGTAGGGTTTTTAAACAAAACCTTTACAAAAAGATATGAATTCATACTATAAATACTTACTTCCGCCTTGCATTAGTTTATAAAACTTGCTTTCTATGTGTAGTTGTGGATGCCTTGTCTTGATACATTCTAATTTGATAGCTACCTCTTCTCTAGTAACAATGTTGGTTCCTGAAAAGAGAGAACGAGTTTGAAATTGATTCAAAATTGCTAAAGCCTCTGAATTATTATTATTATATATATCATAAAGTTGGTGTCTAATCTATCAAAACATGGAGTTCTTTGCCCATCGGTTTACTTGACACCGACTTCATTTATGGGATTCGTTTTTGAGACCATTGAAGGTTATTTTTATTATTCAAATTTTATTCACTATTTATAAGTCCAAGTACTGAACCGATTTTGATGGAATTAGTGGTGTTAGTTAAATTAAATGTAAGCATATAATAAAAGAATGGTCAAAATCCGACCAATACTTTCGGAGAAATACGTGGCCAAACATAGATACATAACATAAACCTACAATATTTTGTATTGCTTGCCAGCCCAAATAGATTATAACATGTGAAAATCACGCAATGGCAATAATACTACATACATACGTATAGAATAGATATATCCTTTTTTTGAAGTCGGTTAAAAATGAAAAAGAAAAGCAAAGCAGATTTTAGTTACATTCAGCCATATTCAATTCAGTAAAGATTTACATTGGTCGGCTGGACAGGACCAACGATCAGCTCTATTTAGGAACATCGGCAGCTGCTTTTATGATATCCTGATGATAGATAGTTGCTAATCCACATCGATATTTCGAAACAAAAAAAATCGCAGCTGGCCACAATCAACCGTTTTCTTTGTTTACAATTATCTACCATAAAACTCACCTAAGTAAATATCTCCAAAAGATCCTGAGCCGATCTTACGGCCTAGTCGGTATTTATTACCGACTCGAAGTTCCATGTTGACTGTGTATAGGAGATGAAATCACAATAATATCACTGACCACCGAATCATTACAGGACGGCCATATTGCGATAGACGCAGATCTGTATTCAAGTGAACTTCTGTTCTTGGGTGGATTACGACGCAGACTAAACTCCTTCAAAATCCTTATATTGAAATAAAATAATCAAATAACGCATCAACACGGTTAAACCTTTCCTTATTTCAAGAATTAATTATGAAATTTAGATTGAGCCTATTCTACCTACACACGCACATGAGGAATTTCCTTTTTTTATCTTCTTTCTCACTCTCTGACCGACCAATCTCAAAAATTCTTCACATTGGGCCAACACGGGTCGACAATATATTCGCCTGTGTTTGCGGCTATTTGCGGCCATGATCGGACAACCGCCACACAATCGACGAATATTCATTCACCGTTTTCCTTCTCTTCAAGATGGATTTCATCGACATCGCGGCTACGGCGATATTTTTTATTAAGCATTTATAATCATTTTCTCAAGCTGAAGCCTTCCAAAGCTTCAAACACGTAAAGAAATAAATATTTGAAATGTATGTCACACAATAGTTAAAAACCGGTATACTGAAGGTGCTAAATCGTCAGCTGATTGTTGTGGCTTAAGGAATAAAAAGGTCTTTTTAACATAGGCTTTCTAATGTCCTTAGCTAAATTTTAACTCGTGTTTTTTTTGTAAGCGTAGTCTCAGATTGATGGCCAAAAGTATAGTCAAAGGCAAAGATGCGAGCGCATTGGCTCCATTATTAGTGACCCTGCTCGCTGTGTTGAAGGTCGCGGGTTCGACTCCTGCTAGGGGAAAACTTAGTGTGATGGGCACGAATGTTTCTACCCGAGTCACGGATGTTTATACATAAACATCCATGACTTTAGTCGTATTTCCAAATTTCGACACTGTACTGCACTGTATCGCTGCATACTGTATACTGAATATCCGTCGATTGCGGAGACAAACATGGACCAACTTTCCTTTGATAAGACGACACGCCGATTGTGCCCGAACATGGTCGATAATGGGCCAAAACATAAATACGCCCCCACACATTCGTGTTAGCCTTCGTTCACCGGTGCTGGCCCAATGTGAAGAGTACTCTTCAAATATGTCTCAAGACTATGTGTGTGGCAACACTCAATGAAAATGGCAGTGTATTGTTTTCCTTTTCGATATACAATGAATACACTTTCTAATCTTATTACTAATTAATCAATAATTAACTAATTTGATGTAAGATTTCAATTTTGTTGATTTCACCTGTTGCACTCGCTCTTTGAAAAGCTTCCCAGCTAGATAGGAAATTTTGGTAGATTCGACTTCATTTTATTTTATTACTTATTTTATTGTCACAAAATAATAATGAGATGGAAGAATATTGATATTGTATTCAGTTGATTTTATTATTACTTGATGATATAGTTTATACTACTACAGCCTATTTGCGTCCCACTGCTGGGCACAGGCCTCCTCTCATCACGAGAGGGTTTGGGCAGTCCCCACGCGGGCCCAGTGCGGATTGGGGACTTCACACACATCTTTGAATTACTTCGCAGATGCGTGCAGGTTTCATCACGATGTTTTCCTTCACCGAAAAGCTCAGTGGTAAATTCAAAGTGAATTTCGCACATAAGTAAACTTAGAGGTGCGAGCCGGAATCGAACCCCGACCCTCTGCATGAGAGGCGGTAGGTCGAACCACTAGGCCACCACGGCTTCTATATATAGTTTATACCATGATAGTTTTCAATTAAAATGAAAGTGTATGTTAAATTGTAGTGTTATTTAATTTTAATCATATTTTAATAATATCGAAGAAACGTGATTGGTATTTTGAAGTTCTTTCTTCGCCTGGCAACATTGTACCTATTAGAGTATGGCGAATGGGAGTAGATTTTAAAAACCGGCCAAGTGCGTGTCGGGCCACGCGCAAAGTATAGGGTTCCGAAGTTGACGATGCCCACAGTACCTTTCTAAGACTTACTAGCATCTAGCTAGCCTGTGGTATGACGTGCCCGCCCGACGCGCCTGCCGCTCGAGAAAAATCATTGGTTTTTTAATCATTTCATAAGTTGGTCGACTATGACTCGTAAGTTTGTACAGCCTACTTAGCTGTGATAGTTTTCCTTTCAACTACGTTATATATGCCATAACCGTGATTTTTTTCAGCCATCCAAATACCACCATTTAGCTGGCAGGGGGGGGGGGACACGTGACTCTATGGTGTGTTTACATAAACGGCGTTCAAAACGACATTCACGGGCCCGTTCACAGGCACGGATGTGTAAACAGGTTGATTTTGAACGCGCTCGTGAACGTGAACGTGAACGCCGTCGATCGGTCGGCTGGCGGTTTTTTGGCGTCGCGTTCGCGTTAGTATCTCTTGCACCTTTGTGGCGTACGGACGATGACGACTTGCCGAATAAAATAAATTTAACAATGCCAATTTGTCGGAATGGTCAAACGACCAAAATTTTACATTTCCTGGGGTGTTACCAAGTAGAACCAATAATATGGACCCCCTCAAATAAGCAACATAAATTTTAAAAAATGTTGCAGATGCTTAGGAGAGGTCGATAAACCCATGAAGGAGTTCAAACGGAGAAAAGAAGTACTTACGGGCACACTATATCTCTTTTCCGTGAAAACTGTATCTTTCCGAAATAAAAAGAAGCCTACCAAATATCTCCATATCAAATTTCATTGAAATCGGTCCAGAGGTTTAAACGTGAAGAGGTAACAGAAAGACAGAATGCGAAAGTAACTGTAATTTCGCATTCATAATATTAGTACGGGTGGATTTAGACGCAAACTGAAAAAAAAACATCATCGTCATCATTTTGTTTCTTTTTCCTATAAAAGTAAATGAAACCCAAAACAATTAGCCCCCACGAGATTAACGTCCTCGTCGTCTGCCCTCCTTGCACTGACTAGCACGCCCGCGGTAGTGTAAACACCCTGCTTTTATTGTGTTTACATGAACGGCGTTCAACACGACGTTCACGGGCACGTTTACGAGCCCGGGCGCGTGTATGTAAACGCAGTATAACAAAAAATAGCACTTTAAAGCTTAATATTTCACAAACGCATCACTTAATCAAAAAATGGTTTTAACAAACCCACAATAGTTTTTTAAGACCTATTCAACGATATGCCGCACCATGGGGTACGCATGAAAAAAAAATTACATCCCCACTTTACGAGTAGGGGAGGTACCCTATAAAAAAAAATATTTCAAAATTTTATTGTACCACTTTGTCAGCGTAACTAATATGTATATTCATGCCAAATTACAGCTTTCTAGAACTAAGCATCTCCGAGCAATAGTGCGGACAGACGGACGGACGGACGGACGGACGGACATGGCGAAACTATAAGGGTTCCTAGTGGACT
This sequence comes from Aethes cnicana, assembly GCA_963971205.1. Taxonomy (NCBI): domain Eukaryota; kingdom Metazoa; phylum Arthropoda; class Insecta; order Lepidoptera; family Tortricidae; genus Aethes; species Aethes cnicana. The sequence continues at coordinate 10,658 of CAXARK010000583.1, forward strand.
TCGGAACCCTAAAAAGCGGTAAAACTAAATAATCTACGAGTGGGTTGTAAAACCACAAACCATTTTTACCTAACCATGTATTAAATTGTCGATAACCCTAGGGTAAACTGCCCGCATCATACTTACCTACTCTCAGTGGTAGTACTATTAAATATTCTGTGTCTCAGTCAAAACAAAATTTTTAGACGGTTCGCACACGGATGACTTTTTTTGTCGCGTGACAAAAAAGTTTCTGACTCTCAAAAGTCACGTCTCCAAATCCAAAGCGAACTGAAGAAACTGTCGCGGGTGACAAAAGTCACCCGTGCGCGCATTTCCATACATCCGTTGGACTTGACAGAGTGACGAAACGGTCGCGGGCGACAAGTCATCCGTGCGCGCACCCTCTTACTTACAAAGGGAAACAAAACTCACTGTCCGTCTTTACGTCTTCACGCTTAAACCACCACCACCACCACAACAGCCTATTTACGGCGCCCTGCTGGGCACAGGCCGGATTCAAACCCCCGACCCTCTGCATGAGAAGAGGTAGGTCAAACCACTCACTGACGACTGCCTGGTTTCAGTCGGGTGATCGGTCCTCCATTCACCATCTCCATCCAACGGCCTTAACTTTAACAACTGGACCGATTTAGAAAAAAATTGGCGTGCGGATAGTTCGATTCCCGGGGAGGATATAAGCTACTTCTGTCCGGGAACGCGCATCGTTCCCGCGGGAACATTATAAATAAGCTAATTTAACACGGACACGAACTTGCGAGCAGAAAGCTAGTGAGGTTAGTATATCCACTTGTTTTTAATGTTTGCTGACAAAATATGACGGATTATTTTGAAATATCTTGTGGTACCTACCTACAAAAAGAAGTGAAATGGACATAAGTAGTCTGAAATTTTACGTTTTTAGGTACCTACAGTCACTTTTTACAGATATCAAAAATAAATAGTTGGGTACATTTATTATGCATTTATTACCAAATAATCATATTCACGATAAAAAATCACATTTAAAAATAAAAATAAACTAAATCATGTATTTTCATAAAATTCAAAAATGCATCAACCCTTATTACAACAATAATAATAATTTAATAAAATTATCACAAAAGTAATGGTAACTACTATGAGATTATTAAAATTTTCAACATGCTTTCCACTTTCTGCATCGTGAATGCAAAAAAATAAAAACGATATATCATTCTATTTTATTATGGTAACAAGTTTTACCTATAGCACCTAAGGACTACCGTCTCCCTGCATATGAGGTAGCACCACCATTTCTTATTTCCACATTTTCTAAAGTTCAACGAAACTTATATTACTTAATATGAAGTAGTTTAACAAGCTATAAATATGGGCGTTATCCAAAAATAATAACTTATTTCCTTCCAAAAGGCCTGTTAAAATAGGTTTAGAAAAGCACAAATTATATTTTTTTTTAGAGCTAAGCTCGGTCGCCCAGTAGCGCAAGCGCTGCGCTTAGCTTATCCAATGGGGATTAATGTTTCTTTGCTCAGCAGTTGGCGCCACTGTTGACTAAGGTCCAGAGGTATAGCTGTCAAAGGCGACTTTATAAGATCGGCGCCGGAACAAAGTTTTCAATCTTGAATCTCATTAAGTTTATTAATTATAAATACTTAACTATCATCATATCGATTAGCTATGCCGCAATGTTGTGCAGTTCCGTTTTGTTTGGAAAAAAGAAAAAAAATCAAAGCGTTTACATTCATAGCCAAATAATCCATATTTGCGATAATTTCACGAAGGAGATCACTTTTCAACAGGTAAATTAAAGAAATTATGATTTATATCACGAAGCCCGCCAAAACCAGTGAAAACTGAATGTTATTGGACCTTAGCGACACTAGCGCCTCTAGTGGCAAATTCACACCCGATAGCCCCCATTGTCAAAATTTTCGAAAACTATTTCGGGGTCTGAAGGACTAATTAATTTTTTTAAATTTTTTTGTTCATTACTTTTAGAGAAAATCGTTTTTTAGTGTTAACTGGTGCATGCCATCCAAATTCCATCCATGTGACGTCACAGGATCTTTCGCTAAAGAACGCTGTACGGATGATCGCTACGCGCATAACTAATTCCACGCGAATAAGGGTTATAAAATGAAATCCATAACAACATAAATTATGTTGTGCATAAACCAAGTTGTACCAACATAATTGAATAGAATAGGATAAATACAACTTTCATGTACCTTTTAAATCTCTTAATTCTATTCTATTTTCAACCATTAATTTGTCCAGTTCATTTTAAAATTTCAATTTGAATAAACACTTATCAAGATATTAATGACTCTAACAACTCCTGACAAGTATAGTTGGCACCACAAGGGAGAATTATAAAAAATACCTTAATACAGTTATAAATTTTATCATCACACCGATTTTAAAAGCTCCTTAAGTTCCTGTTCCTTAAGGTTAACATTAACAACATTAACAGGTATGTTAAATTACGATTCCGGAGATATACTTAAATTGATTTCCACTTGACGACGTCTCCAGATCAGGAATTACGTCTTGTAAATTAACTATACATACTTATAGGTACCTGCCCCTTCCTACATATTGTTATCCTTCTTTTACCCCGATTTTCTTTCATGACGCAGCAATAACAATCAGTAAAATAGTACATTATTGCAGAGGCCGCCAAGTAGCGCATTGCCGGACGAGTCAGTTAGAAGGCTGAGCGAAGCGAAGCCTTCTATTAGAACGAGTCCGGCAATCGCAATTGCGGCCGTGGTATATATAATGCTTTTCTCAAACAGCGAGGAAATACGTAAGGTCAGTCGGGGCAAGTGTGCCAGGATGGGGTAAGTGCGCCTAACATAAATATATCGAAACCTATAAATATTACTCAACCAGTAGTTGGCTGTTTACAAGGCGTAGGGGCGAAATTAATTTAGGCGCACTTACCCCACATCATTATTTACTACTTCCATGATCGTGGATGATTAGACCATGGAAGTTGTACTTATTACCTCCATGGATTTGTCAGTTTCGGGGCAAGTGCGCCAGGATGGGGTAAGTGCGCCTAACATAAATATGTTGAGACCTATAAATATTACTCAACTAGTAGTTGGCTGTTTACAAGGCATAGGGGCGAAATAAATTTAGGCGCATTTACCCCACATTAGTTTTTACTACTTCCATGATCGTGGATGATTTGGCCATGGAAGTTGTACTTATTACCTCCATGGATTTGTCAGTTTCTCTACAGACGTGTCTCAAATAGCAAGCGAATTTAAAAAAAACACACACGACAATAATGTTTTTGCTGGCCAAGGCCGGCAATGGACAGCCTCGCGTCTTCTTTTTTTGAAAGTAACACGAACATTTCCGAGCATGTTTGAGAAAAAATATTTTATATCCAGCCAGGTACATAGTTTACATACACTTAATGATAAGCAAAAATAAAAAACTTAGGTAACCCAGTGAAAAGATATAAGGTAACAGCACCAGTCATGGTCAGTGAACTAGACTGTTTACAATCTGGATAGATTAGTCAATCAAAGGCAACCTCAGAACGGAAGCGCAATTGGTTTGGATTCGAACAATGGGATTTAAGCAAGATGGGTTTGGATTGCGGAAACTTATTGGCAAACGCAATATAGCGGCGGCGGGTGTTTATCCTATTATTTTGTTCCTAGCAATGTTAGGTGCATAGGTCCACGGTAGTTTTAGGCCTTAGTACGTTATAGTGGAGACGTCCATGGTCGACGGCAGAGGTCAGAGGCAGGTCCGGACGCTGGAAGCCACGTCCGCGTCCGGCTCGATGTCGCTTCGGTCATTGTTGTTTTGTTCCTCCCTACTTAACACGAACACTGGCTCGACGTTCTCGTCTTCGGAATTAAATCTGAAAAGTCGGAGAAAAGGATCTTAAAATGGGATTTTATCTTCACCTCACAACCTTCCTAACTTCTTACTTTCAACCTCAGCTTTGCTCTGGTGGATAATAGATAAAAATGTGTTTTCCCAGAGTCTGTGAGACGAGCTAGAAGGTAAATTTCGAGATCGATCGTTCTATACAAATAAAAGACGGTCGTGCAGGTCCACATATAGGTAGATATATCCAAATAAAGCCAATACTTACTGGTAACGAGGAACTTCGCCCCGCATTGAGCAAATGGCGTTGGTGAGCGCCTTCACGTAATTTTTGGCAAGCGTTAGAGTTTCTATTTTCGACAGACTTCTGTTGTCCTTTTTAATATGAGGTATAACCCGCCGGAGTTCCTGCAAAGAAATAAAGGCACGTAAATTTACAATCTCTTACTTAGATAAGAAATCATTTTATAAAACTAATTTCTGTATAGTGGCATTCCACGCGCGGAAGAGAATCGTTGGGTTTTTAGTTTCAGTTAGACGGCGAGTCCCACATAACTGACCATCTGGGTGCATAAAAAAAAACCTCTCTTCCAATCGCAGTAAAACAAAATGGATCATAACTTGCCTCAAAGGCGCGATTGAGCGAGTGCATGCGCATACGCTCCCTCTCGTTGCTCTCCAGCCGTCGGAGGTTGCGCTCGCGCGCTGAAACGCCGCAACGTCGGCGGCGCGGCGCGCTACCGGCCCCGGCGCCGGACGACGAGGAGCCGGCGGCCGCGCGCCGCGTCCGGCAGCCC
>CAXARK010000584.1:0-33666 GCA_963971205.1 Aethes cnicana
TGCCGTTAAGTTTTCTTGAAAAACATTTAAAAGTTTACGCAATCCGCTGTAGGTATTTTTATCTGTAAGCGGTTCCAAGTCTAAAATGCAATCTAAATGTTTAGTCGCAATGATGCGTTTATTTTCGTATCTATTACTCAAGATCATAATGGCGTTATTATAATTTGCATCCGTGATTGGAAGTGATTTTATCAAATTATAGGGCTCGTCCTTGAGTGTTAATAACAGATACCTAAACTTCTGCACATCCATGAGATCAACGTTATCGTGGACGAGCGCCTTGAATAGCTCGAAGTACGCGGCCCACTCGGTGGGCTGCCCACTGAACGACGGCAGCGGCAACGGAGGCAAACTCAACCCGCGTTGACCATGACATGAACTATCATTATTATTATTCGGTTGACTGTTACGTCGCTGCGAAATCTTAAAAAGATCGGCTGCTACTTGAACCTGGTAGTACAATTCATCGAAGTTATTACGAACGGCTAATTGTTCGTCTTTAGAAAAAGTATTGTTTTTAACTAAGACTTTCTCGATTTTACCCTGTACCTTTAGGAACTCTTTTTTTAACGAACTCAATTCTTTTATTCTACAGCGAAATTGCAATTCATCGGATTTGGAACAATCTGCCATTTTCTGCAAACTATTGACTAAAACAGACCGTTCGAAAAATAATTGTTCAATCTCCATCTTGACAATGTTCTAAGATCGAAACGAAAAGGAATTACCACTATGTCTTTCTATAAGTGTGTAATGTAGGTACATACAATATCGTAACACAATTTACCTCTACGACACTATAAATAGTAGGTACGTACCACGTAGAAAAAAGTTTGTCGTAATGATTACGCCCAAATCTAGTTGGAAAGAAAGGAATTTGAAATTGGAATTGGAAAATATTTGAAAATTTTCTAATTGTATTTTAATATAACAATTTTATTTACCACGTAGTGTGTAAATACAAGGATCGAATAATCCTTAAATGCTATATTGGAACGAATTTAAGTAATTGAACTTGAAGTAAGGAAATGAACGAGCAAGCTCGAATATTGCCCCGGCCACGGCGCCAACGCGGCGGCGCGCGGCGGCGCAGGCGACAGACGTACCGGCACGATTACGAAAATAAAAGTGCAACTCGTCTTTTACGAAATGAAACTTGAAAGTAATGTTTTAGTTGACTACCTGAACACTTATTATGATAGTATTAGGTGAAATGTCAATAAATAAATCGAAAATAACTAGGAAATAAGGCACTTGAAACGGGCGGAATGTCGGTACTCTCACGCAAAGTTGTCTCAATAATGATGAATAATTTAACACTATTGAATTTACTAGCACACACAATATCACAATGTACCAAGCCAATGCGGTTCGTAAGGATCAAAATATGTAAGGAAGAAAATATGGACTGGAACAACACAAAATCCGACTCACCGAGACCTCGTGGTGCTGGTCTTCTGGGGGCCCCCTGCGGCAGTCTGCTTAGGTCTTAGGTCACTGGTAGGCACTAGTTCAGGTATTGATACACGAGACACGCATGTGTAGTTGATATTACTTTGAGAAAATTAGGAAAAATTGCGGAGCGACATGCACACGTTCCAAGTTCGAAAACGGGAAGAGAATTGTCTTCTGCGGCCGCGTGATGGCAGCACTGTACCGCTGCGTTCGGAAATCGGATATGCATCATTCCAGTTAGAATTTAGAAACGAAGGTTTAAAAAATGTATGAAATAATTGTATGTGCTTTAGTTAAAGGATAACATAGTATTTTTATTTAGAATGCGTGAAAATACGGAACAAGTATACTAGCTTCAGCCCGCAACTTCGCCAGCTGATGATGAATGAGGCCCCAGGTCAAATTTATTTAACAGATGTGGGTATACAAGATCTGTAAATTCACACTAATCCATATTACTTAATATTATAAATGCGAAAGTAACTCTGTTTGTCTCTTACATGTCCACGCTTCAACCGCTGGACCGATTTAGATGAAATTTAGTATATAGCACGGAAAGGAGGCTACTTTTATCCCGGAAAAAAGCATAAGTCTCACGGGGACGCGATAACCGAATATTTTTTTTCATATTCGAGGTTTTCATAATTACTAAGTAATATTAGAATATCAATCACAAAAGACTTAGCGCACCATCAGTCTCGGTTATTATTGTATCGCTTCAACTGAATTTTCTTTCGCTTATTTTTCAAACAATGTGAAATCGTTCCAAAGCTAAAATTATACTGACAACAAACGGATTTCACCGTGTTTGTGTATTTTTTCATCCAAATTCATATTAAATCCGTCCTTTAATGCGCGGAGCTGTCACTCCTCATCCCGGTTCCTAACCCCCGCGTTTGGGCGACACCGGTCTGTCAGGAATGTCAACTTTCCACACATGTATCAAAATATACAATTATACAACATGAATCCCGTTTTAATGGTGTATTTTTTTGCGTTAGCCTAGTCTGATGTATAAATGTTTTATTAATTCTAATTTGGTCTTTGCCGTAAATGCAATTCCACGCACAACAACAGTCTACGAGTATTTACGTCCCACTGCTGGGCACCAGACCTCCTCTCATCAAGAAAGGGTTTGGGCTATAGACCCCGCGCTGGCCCAGTGCGGATTGGGGACTTCACACACACCTTTGAATTACTTCGCAGATGCGTGCAGGTTTCCTCACGACGTTTTCCTTCACCGAAAAACTCAGTGGTAAATTCAAATTGAATTTCGCACATGAGTAAACTGAGAGGTATAAGCCGGAATCGAACCCCCGACCCTCTGCATGAGAGGCGGTAGGTCGAACCACTAGGCCACCATGGCTTCAAAATAGAAACAAAAGCTACTTTTTCCAAAATTAATTGCCGGTACGCTTTAAAGCGATTTATTTTCGTCGTTGTAAATAAAGAACGAAATCTAAAATCTTCAAAACATTCTACAAATCCAACCGACAGCGGTCAGGAATGTCTAAAATTTGTTCGGAAAAGCAGAAACAAACTTGAAGTCTTCCGCGTTTAAGAAGGCAGCAGTTACGTACAGTTTAATAGATCGTTAGCACATGCGAGAGTTTTAATAAATCCGTTAGTTTCTAAAAAGTAAACAAAAAGTTGCGAGCGTTCACAATGTGCATACATTTAGTCGCATTCCATAACGATAGAACAATATTGTCGCATTTCCAAGCGTGAATTATGTGATGGGGAATGTATTATGAGGTCGTCCGCGTATTATCCCTCCATCCCACCTATTGTCACCACGGAGCTCTAGATGAGTTATTACAATCAAACAGTACTTATCCATTACGCAGCTATAAAATTCTCGCTTTAAATTTGCAGGATATTCTCCGATTTCATCGAATTTAGAGCTTTTCACTTCTCATGCTCTTAAAATGTTACTTTAGTCTCTGCACATCGGGACTAAAGCTCTTTTTTAGTCTCTAGGGACTAAAGTAAATTTTTTTTAATTTACATTGGAAACCCGCCTAAACAGCCAACCACAGAGTTTGTGAAAGGAGGATTATCCCCATTTCCAGTGAACCTAGACAATTTCCAGGGCGTGAAAAAACGATTTAATTTCGTGAAACACGATTTAATGATTACGAATACCTATGAATCTTGTTTTATTTAAAGTGAATTCATTTAATAATGCATGACCCAATTAGTTTTAAAATACATATATTAATAGTTTTCAAGTTTGAATCTATTGGCTAAATATCATTCAAAACGTCACGTGATAAAATACAGGTCAAGTGCGAGTTGGACTGGCGCACCGAGGGTTCCATACCTACAAACTTGATGATGCAAATTTAACAATACAAACTTATTATTTGCGGTTGGTGAAGTAGACACGGCTACTGCGCCAACCGCAAATGATAAGTTTGTATTAGTAAATTGGCTTTTTTTGCACCAAAATATATAATATTTACGGTTATCAGATTTATTCCTGTACGTGTTCTGTAAGACCTTGCTTCTGGCCAAATTTCATGATTCTAGGTCATCGGGAAGTAGCCGGTTATCTACTTTGTTATAATAAATATCGTAATTTTGTATGGAACTTCGTTTTTTTTTCTTCGCATTTGAAGTGAAAAGCAGAGTGTTTAACGCGTGACTAAACAACCATAATGACACTCGAACTATAGCCACCCTCGCTCTGCTCGGGTGGCTAAACATCTCGTGTCATAATGGCTTGTTTTAGTCCCTTGATAAACAATCTACTATTGAGCAAAAACGCGCAGTTTATTGAAGGCTGAAGATGGAACGTTGACACTCTTTTTAGTACTAGGCTTTAATAAATGAGAATAACATGTTGAAATTTATCCAAGTATTTTAAGTTTATTACATTCAACCGGTGAAAAAAAGACTAAATATACTTCATCATATACCTAGTTTACAGCTGTGTGATGGTAAAGTATCAGTTTATCAACTGCCCTTTCTTTATGAGACCACTGAACTTGATTCGGTTAATATTATTACGGAAGTAGATAAGATATGAGTGTGTCTAATATACAAACGTACCTTTACAAAATAAATTACTTGAACCTGCTAGCTTCGACCCGCACGAGTGGCGAGATGGCCTAACTGAATTGCCTCACCGTATTCAAATTTCGTAAATTAGTTTTTCCTTGTAATTAAAATCTCCAAGCCTGTTTTTGCAATTTAAATGTCACGTTGCCTTTTCCGCTAATTGATTTAAAAATAGGTAAGATAAATGAAATGTAGCTTCCCGATTTGAAAGTCTGAAGTTTCTTTTATGGCTCTTGTAAGCGGTGGGGGCTTTTTTTCTTCCGTCTTTTACTTAAGAGTAATAAAAACTTTTAACTAATTAAATTAATATTCGTGAACCGTTGATTAAGAAGCTCCGGAATGCTTTTAGCGTTAAGGTAAGGACTACCTGAGAAAATTTGATAAATGAAATAATTTCTTCGAATAATTTGAGAAAATACTGCTGCTTTTCCCCACCGCGGATATTTGAATTACGACAGTCGGTTGGAAATTATTAAAACGGTTACAGAAGCCGTAACCGTGCGTCTTATCTGCGGGGGTAGAGACGAGACGGCTTGACGTGACTACGATTAGGCTGCTTCAAGGCAGGTTTAGAGAATTTAGGTCGTTAGGCAGATTGGCCACGATTTTGTTCGTTATATTGAGAATACTGAGATCACCTCAGTATATCGTATGAGATTCAATTAAAAGAAACTGGGCGTAAAAATATGGAGAAACCCGGTTATTGTCAGTAAAAAGTAAATTTTGATTAAGCTTCATTTTATAATGTATGCAATTTCAGGGCATAACGGCAAGGTGAAGCAATACCACATTTTTACAAAATAATCCTAGTGGCAGTAGTGAATAAATTTATTTAGTTATTTATAAAACAAGGGGACAGGTAATGAGTTTCAAATAATTTGCGTTAAAAGGGCAAGCCGGAAAGGGTGCTCATTCAGATTCACCCCTAATTCTCAGACCACCTATAAAAGCCACAGTTTCCTATTCCGCGACAGACCAGATTGACACATAAATTGCGGTACAATACAATTTTCCTTTATTCTGCAAAATTAGACATTCAAAACTCAATTCTCGGCCAAGAGTCCAATTTGAAATGCAATTTACGGCTAATTAGACTCTTAAGCACAGAGGCTGCCTCGGGCCGGAGCAACTTGGGATGGCGGCGTTAATGCCGCGAAGGCGCGGGCGCCGCCCCTAATGTGCAGTAACGAGTGTTTTGTTCTGTCGCCGAGCCGGCCGAGCCGCGCCGCCCGATATCCTCTAATTACCGACGATAAACACATTCATTGCCACGATATCCGAAGATCATCAACGATATCTAAGGAGAGCCGTCGAACTCGCATTAGGATACGGGAATTGAATTAAAACAGCTGTTCTTCAAACGAGCTGAACCTAAATTGACAGGTTATCAAAATAATCAATTGCCATTTATTATATCTTAGGTTATGCAGGGTTGAAGTAAAGGAGCGCAATCTCTATAGTCCCAAAAGTGGACACCAAATGGGGTAGGTTGGGGCGCTGCGGTCGCCACTCCAGTCAAGCTACCTAGGCGGATAGTCTGCAGTAGCGCCTTCAGATGGCGCTGCTGAGGCGAATACGGTTGTGAGGAGAGTGTGTTTTTGTTGTATTTTGCAGGAAATATTTAAATAATAACGCACGGATAAGCCATTACTCGTTTCATTCCGACAGCAAACTGACAACTCAAAATGCAAACTTCTTACAAATACCACAATTCCTCCCCATCAAGTACAAAAATAATCCAAAAGAAACTTCCCTAACATCACCATAAAACAAGTAGAAAACAAACTAAACTCTATAATTGGGGTTACTGTTTCTGGGGGATCTCACCGGGTAGCGGGTAGCTGGAGCCGCGTCGGCCTGCGCCGGCGCGGGCGCCTCCGAGGAGGGCGGCGCCTCCTCGTGCGGGAGCGCCTGAGACGAGTCTTCACACGGCTCGGTTCCTCCTCCCTCCATTCTTCGAGGAGAAACAAAAGACGAAGCGCAACTCGTGAAAGAACAAATCGAAGAAGTTCGAGAGATGTGGAGATCGTCCGTGTTCAATCGTGGTTCTTCTTCACCAGCGGAAGCAGCTTGCAAGGCAGGGTAAACGCCATCGTAAGGCTCCTCGAGAACGTTTCCTCCCTTTTACGCCAGCATCTGATCGACGTGCTTTTTAACCATAATATTTAAACTCGCTAACTTAACAATAAACATTCTGGATCCAACTCTTTTTTGGACTACACCTTTCAGCCATGTAAATTTGTTGGCGTTTTTATAAAAGGTTTTTACTAAAACTACATCACCTTTTTTAAAATTACACTTTCTCTGTCCACCGTAGTTATTAGTTTGTGAGATCTGTTTTGCAACAACATTATCTCTAGCTGCGGAGCCCGAGGGCGAGTCGGGAGGCGCGCGCGGAAGCAGCAGGTCGTGTCGGCCGCGCAGCGAGCGGCCCAGCATCAGCTGTGCCGGTGACATCCCGGTAGAACAATGAGTCGAATTTCGATAATCGAACAAGAATTTGTTTAATTTAATTTTGAAATCTGACTGTGTCGGTTTATCAGCTAGGATAGCGTTAATGGTCTTTTTTACAGTTTTCACACTATTTTCTGCCTGTCCATTCGAAGCGGTATGGTACGGTGCAGTAGTGATGTGTTTTATGCCGTTTAGCCGACAAAATTCGGCAACTTGTGACGAACACAAATTAGGCGCATTGTCAGTGACTAAAGTTCGTACCAGTCCAAACCTACCAAACATGTCCGCTAACACATTGATAACGCTAGAACTATCCCATCCTCGTCGCCAAATGTTGTATTTTGCAGGAAATATTTAAATAATAACGCACGGATAAGCCATTACTCGTTTAATTCCGACAGCAAACTGACAACTCAAAATGCAAACTTCTTACAAATACCACAATTTTGTTTTGTTGCTTATCAAATCCGCTGGACACGTTTTCAACTGTTTCTACATATAATATTGCGCTCCTTACCAAGACACATTCCACACTCCCATATCTTAGGTATTGAGATGTCCGCACTTCGATAAGCCTCCAACAACATCGAGTGACTTCTCAAAGATCGCAGGAATGATGTGGGCAGAATCAAAGGCATTGATAATTTTGATCCCGCAGAAGCATCAAAATATAATAGAGTCGCTATATACATATATACGACTACATCATATTAGCATTAGTACGAGTATATCTCTTTATCCTTGATCTAGGTACGGTTGCTAGTGGATATGCCGTGTAGTAAGTACAAAAAGATTGATCCCGTTCACCTACAAAGGCTCCGTCATTAGTTTGTAGACCTAAGCTTAAGTAACCAACAACTAAATTACGTTTATTAAGTTACTAGTTGTGCCCCGCGACTTCGTCTGCGTGGAATATAAAATTGCCGATAACTTTTCTTCCCGACATCCGATTTTAATCAAGCATAGCTTATATGTTGCTCCAAATGATGCTCTATCTACCCTTGAAAACTTCATTCAAATCGGTTTAGTAGTTTCGGAGATTAACTCCAACAAACAGACAAACAGACAGACAGACAGAAAGGATTTCTAAAAATCGCTGTTTCGTGGTCTACCATACATCTTCAGACCCCCCGTTCCTTTTGAACTTTTCTTTCTATGTACAGACACGCCGGGTTCTGCTCTTTTATTATAGTGTAGATAGAAGATATAGAAGAAGATAGATTAATTATTTACTAACAAAATCATCTTTGATTTAGGTGTATTTTCGTATTATCTACGAGTATGGTACACAGTACAGGGTGTAAAGTTTAAAAACAAATGGAAAACAATAGGAATAAAACTGACGGAATGGCTTTATGCCAATTAGCAATACTTTGCCACTGTATCAATGCAGTACCTATGCAACAACCAATTCTTTTAAACTAACCAATTCAACTCACAAGCTTAGCGTGTGTAAATAAAAGGTACCTCCCACATATATAGTATACTGTATCACATAATTATGTTTTTTTATATTATAACCAAATTACGTACTACGTTTGTAATATCTAAACCAAATACGTTTCACGAATGAGCGGTTCTCGTCGTTTGGAGATATTAAACAAATTGTTTTATTTGTCGCCACAGTAAAACGCCTGCCTCTCGAGAGAAGCTTGGGTTTAAGTGTATCAAGAGACGAATAATTGACTTATTTGTTCAGGACAATTATCGTAATATTTGAAATAGAACGTGATTTCAAAATATTACGTCTCTAAGAGTATTATAGGTATTTGCAGGTTGAACAAAGATTGCGAAAGCGTGGCTTCTTTTTTCACCTGGAAAAGGTCACATTACCAGCAGCTCAATCACGTTCGCCATTAGCTTCAAGCCAATTGCTAGTTACACTTTCTGATCGCCGTTGACACTTGATTAATCGCGATTAGTTTCATATCTATAGCCACATATAGCTAATGAATGCAATGACCGATTGAGATTACTAATGAATGTAAGGACCGAAATCACAGATTACTAAATGTAAATTGATGGACGTTTCGTTATTGCAAGAAATCAAAATGAACATAGATAACTTTAATCACCGTAAGCTCAAAAAGAAGAGTTTTTCTACTGTTGATATCAACATTATACATTGGAAAGTCTGTTAAAATACAGCAAGCGTCGAAAAATGGCCTATTTTAGAAATAATGCACACTGTAATTTCTAGGAAACGAAACGCTTTTATTGAACATTGTGCTACGGACGCGTTCACTAATTCAACATGTCATGCTTTCAAATATGATTTGTTCGATGAGATAAATTTGAAATATTTTGAATTCATTCCTTTGTTAGACTAAATTAGAATACATGTGAAAAAAGTGAGCGTATTTTTATAAATGGACATTGAAAAATATCGTGGGTTTTCTGAAATGTTCTACGTCAGATGGCAGCACTGTAGCGTCAAGTCCAACCACCTGCCTGTCAAAATACATGTAAATACATGAGTTGTATTTTCCAATAACTTTTTGGTTTATTTATTCTTAGAATCGTTATAAGAGTATTGTTTACGAAGATGCCACAGTATTGTGCAGTGCCTATGTGTACAAATAAAGAGGGCATAAGTTCCCTATAGCTGATAAAAAGCCGAATGCATTTACCAGCCTTCTCTCTCCAGCGAAAAATAGCCTCGTTTATAAAAGTCACTTCACGGCGGACGATTTCCAGCTACCGAAGGACTAGACTCGGTACTAGAAAAACGTAAGGATATTTTGTGCTTATTTATGATAAACTTTAGTTATGTCACCTTTGTTTGTGCGCATACCTTCAATGATGTAGTGCAAGCGTTTTTTTAGTACTTGCCTAATCAAAGAGAACTTAACTATAATAAGTATAACATTTATTTTATTATCGTTTCAGCCAGAGCTGTGTTGAAAAAATGTGCAGGGCCAAGTCAATTTCCATGGAATGGAATGAACAAAATTCTAGTTTGCATGAAAAAAGGAGCGACATCAAAGGCTTTTAGCGCGAAATTTAAGAAAAAACACTTTCCAAGTACAACAAAAAGAGAAGGATGACACCTACCTCATGGAAACTACAAACTTCTGCAAAGTGGAAATTGAATTCGAGACGAAACAGAAAGATATTGGTATCCAATGTGATTTAAGTGAAAGTGATGATTTCAAAACACAATGTCCTAAAAATGTAAACAACATTTTTATAACATGGATCAACATTTGGGTGCCAAAACAATGCATAGATAAAAATATGAAGTACTATGGCAAGATTAATCCATGCACTGTGATAAAAATAGAGAAGCCCAAAAATCCACTTACACAACAGCTTACATATTTCACTTACAAATCAGCAAATACTCTAAAAGTTTTAGTTGGGATTTCTTTCAGCATCAGGCTGTGTCCGATGCATATGGTGGTTCTACGAGTAATCGTGAAGTGTTTGAAAAATGTGTGTGACCACGGCTGTAATGTGCAAGACCTAGTGTGCCATTAAGATGTTACAGTGAATGTGCCACAATTTTAAAAAATACTGATGGACAATTTGAGACTTCTCAACTGAGAAGATCAAAAAAGAATTCTTCAGAATGGATACATGGTGAAAGGGTTATAAGTGGCATAACATGTGAGGGTAATTTTTGTGGATTAGATGATAGTCCACACACATTTGATGTAATGCCAGGCTAGACCAGTGAAATCGTGAGCCTTGGGGTGGGGTCGGCTTAGGCTGGATGGCAAGCAAATCACTCCCTCTCTGTATGATCACCTTTTTTTTTTTTAAAGTGGGTAGTTAAAAAAAAAAAGAAAAGTTAAATCTTTGAACAGCCAAAAGATGGAAAATAATTTTTAGATAAGAGAGGGCGCCACGTACTTTAACCAACCTAGCACGAAGGATTTAATTAAAAATGCAGGTGTTTGCTTTCACTTGGTTTCTTTGTATTAAAAAAAAATTAAAGGGTAGGTTGAGACTTTTTTACAACCAAATTCTTAATACACATCAATATAAAAGGTAATTCACCAATAATATTGCCAACAACCAAGAATGGTTGGCCTCGGCAAAAAGAAAAGAAAAAAAAAAAAAATAATTAAGACAATGAAATTAAATCACCATTTGGGAAGTGAATTCAGTTATTGCTAGGAAGGTTGAAATATGAAATGTTGAATATTCACTTCCCAAAAATAGCGGTCCAATAATAAGTTGGATCAACAAATTCAATTACGCATTAAAACTGAGAAAATGGTACACAAGTGGGTTTTGCCCTTGAAACTACATGTGAAGGAAAAAAAAACAGCCTACACCAAATTAATTAATGTAAATTTAAATGGTTCGCTTTAGAGCTAGATGAACTGTCAATTAAGTATAGATTAACGGATGAAATGGTACAGAAAATTCCTTTGTTCGAAAGGATTAATAAAAAAAGCGGGTAGATTTTTATAAAAAAAAGATTGTGTGAAATTGATTTGGAAAAGGAGAATGTCTTGCCGTGTGCTGTGCAGATGCTGAGATAAATGTGGAAAGATGTCACCTGATGTTTGTATGGCAGGCGGTGTATGAAAGGTGCGTGCGGCAAGAAGGCAAGGAAAAGCAGGGGTCAACGCGACAGGCTCTCGCTGGTTTCCTCTGTGCGCTTTCTTGCAGCCGCAGTGCCTCGGTGTCTCTCACGCAGAAGTATAAGTATGCAGCGCAGCAGCGCAGGATCTCCGTATGCCTCAGCCCGAAGGTAGCCCGTACCAAAGAACCGAACGATTAGTCTGAAAAGTATTGTTAGAATTAGGCTAGGAAGGCACAAAAATAAACTTTCGACCTGAAAGGGGAAGATTCCAGAAGGTCAAGTCAAAGATCAAAAATCTGCAACAAAATGGCTGACAGTTTCAACAAAAAAAAAAAACTAAGAAATTGATTGGGGGTATGCTTACTCGGTTCACGTAAGGTTAATGCTTAGCCGCTGCTGGATGAAACCTGCTTCTCACAACTACAGTTGATTTCTTCAAAAAATGAGACATTTAATTGTCAGGTAATAATGCTGTGGACAAAGGAAATGCGTTTCGTTAGCATCAGACACAAAGACACCGCGCGAAGCCGATTGTAAACCAGAGGATAAGGCACTCACCGAATTGAATTGTTGTTTTCCACAAAGGAATTAAATACTGAAGTTAAATTATATAAAAATGGCCATGGCGGGCCGACGCAAAGCTGGGACCAGGAATTTAATCCGACCTTTCTCACGTCATGTTACGACGGTGGTCCAGAAAAGATAAAGTGCCGTCCTCCGGCGAGTTGCGAATTATGTCTCATCATCCTTGCTATAGTGTCGTCCGTGACCTCCGTAGAGTACGTAAACAAAGTCGATGGATTCACTTGGTGACACTGCTTTGCACTGAAACGAGATTTCGAGCCCGTCCGACCAAACACTTCCGTAACCATGCTTGACATGTATTCGTGTTGCGTTCTATGTAAAGATTGCGACAAAAACTAGTTGATTTTTAACGAAAACAGATGATAAATGCCGTGGATCGATATCGATTCACGACGATAAAAGTTAGGTTAGACGTCACTGTGTCATTAGTAACGACCAGAGACAAACTAAAAGGGAAGCATAGACTAGAATAAAAAAAAAAATAAGATTGAAAAGCAATTAGTCTATGCTGAATGGTTGATTACTATTTTTTTTTTGTTAAAAGATTTCGATTTGGTATTAAAAGAAAGAATTAGAATTAAACAAAGAAAATTGTTTATAATTTGGTTGGATTAATCTCCACTCATTTAAACAGATGGCGCTAGCGTCTATGCTCAGCGTTCTCAAAGTTGCCAGATCATAAAAAATATAACCAAAGAGATGTTACATCTACTCATCGGTAGATGGCATTAGCTGTCGAATATTGCTTGTTTATTTTGACGTGTAACAATACCTCTTTGAATGGAGAAAAAAAAAAAAAAAAAAAAAAAATTTTTTTTTTTTTTTTTTAGTTGACAACCCTAACCCTTTAAAGCGACAACCCTAATTGAAACGGGAAAAACAAAGTTTTAATAAATTTAAGACTCGAAAAAAACATTTCCTAAAGTTGACGACCCTGAAATGTACCAAAGTGACAACCCTAGTTGAAACAAAAATAAGCAAAAGTGAAAACCAAGGTAAAAGCAAAAACACAAAGGAAAACATTACACAGCTGCCTAGTTCGCAAAGGATGCTCCATTCTCAGCGGTAGACCCTTCACCACCAACCAAACATCATAGATAAAAGAATGAAAATAATACAGAATCACCATGTTCTCCTATCCGTAAGAATCACCTAGGCAAAAAAAAAAAAAAAAGTAAATAAGGTGATAACTCCCACACATATCAAAGACTAAAAAATATTTAAGTGATCCACGTTCATGCGTTTGAGCGGCAACCCACCAGTGTGGCGCTTTTTAAAATAAGCAACCAGCTGCTCCAGAGTTAAAGTCAAGTCAAATCTAGTACCTTTACAAAAAAATAAAAAAACATCAACCAACAAACCCATCAAAACAAAACCTACAAGTAGGAGCACGAAAGTCAAACAATAATAAAAAAATAAAACCTTCAATTGTCTCCAAAATAAAAGCAAAAAAAAAAGACAAACGTAAAGGACTAGACCAAAAGAGAACAAGACAAAAAAAAATACCCCGAATTACTGATAAGGATTGACAACCCTATTCAACGCTGACCAACTTCGAACGAAATGCAGCAAAAGATCAATATAAGTGAAACTGATTAATTCAGAAAAATTTAAAATTCAATGTTAAACAGGAGAACATTTGTGTTTTTTTTTTACATGACTAATTCCTTGAACTAAGGAGAGTGAATGAAAATGCAAATTTTTATGTGAATTCTGTAGATGTTTAATGACGTAAAGAAAATATAAACAAGTGGTATATATATATTTATATGTATATGTTTATGTATAAACGGTATAGCTGTGTAATTAGCTTTTAGGAACAACAAATAAACAAATAAAATAAACATGATAACAAAGGTGTCGTGTCTTGTATGTGTGTGTGTGAGTGCATGTAGAAGTATGTGTAAGGGCAGTTTATGGACTTGACCTGGGTCATTGGGTACACAAAAATGTGCGGGTGCGTGCGGGTGTGTGAATGAATGAGTGTGGGTGAAAACGTGTAAATGTGTTCATTGTGTGTGTTTGGGCATAGTTTAAGGACATATCCGGGTCCTTGGGTGCACAAAAGCGCATGTGTGTGTAGCTGTAAGTGTGTGTTTGGGCATAGTTTAAGGACATATCCGGGTCCTTATATTGAGGCTGGCTCTCCTCGAAGCAACAATAAAAAAATAAAAAAAACCAGAACAGAAAGGTAAAAAAATACTTAATTACATAGGCTGTGACTTAAGAATATCCTTTACGTGCCAGATACCTATTGACTTTTTAGTGTCAAAAGACTCTAATTCATAAGTGACCGAAGATATTTTCCTACGAACAACACATTTTTTAAACTTGGGAGCTAACTTTTGAGAGAAGAATTTAGATGCATCAGACAAAGGATATTCTTTCTTCCAGACAACTTGTCCTACCTCATAGTCGACTATTCTCCTATTTCTGTTATAATAAACCCTACTGCGGTGATATGATTTATGAAGTTGATCATTGACCTTTTCAAAAATAGGTTTTAGGTGGCTCAACATGGAGGAGTACAGACTTCTGTCAGAGAATTGCAAATCTACACTGTCCAGAGGTCGTGCTGGATACCATTCCCCTGAGAGAACAGCTTCTCGTCCGCTATTTAGGAAATAAGGACTATACCCAGTGACTTCATGCACAGCAGTGTTTATGGCAAATTCAATTTTTCCTAATTCTTCACTCCACGTGCGATGGTCATTGCCCACATAAGAGGCGATGGCGGTGCCCACAACTCTATTCACACGCTCTGAAGGATTATTTTGTGGCGTGAACCGACAGTTATAGAACAGGTTGGGAATCTTATACCTCTCCTTCAACTCCTTCATACGCTTGGAAATGTATTGGGGGCCATTGTCCATAATAATACACTGTGGGATGCCAAACTTCATGAACACACCATTTTCAATTAAACCGACCACAGTCTTGGCCAAAGAATTGCGCATTGGGAATAAACATGAGTATTTAGTAAAATAATCAGAGACAACTAAAATAAACTTATGTCCGCTGTAACTTCTGGGGAGCGGACCAACTATATCCGTAGAAATAACCTGCCATGGCCTTTGTACCTTCTTGGGATTTTCCATAAGACCAGGAGGAGGTTCGTTAGTACTTTTGTACGACAAACAAACTTGACAGTTCTTTATGTATTTTTTAATATCGCCTAGCATTTTAGGCCAATAGTAACCTTGCGCGATTCGCTTAAAAGTCTTGAAAGTGCCTAAATGAGCAGCATCTGGACTGTCATGACATCGTTCTAGGACCGAGGCCCTTGAAGCTTTAGGAACAACGCACTTCCACTCGCAGTCTTTAGTTAAAGGATTTTTGCTCCTGATGCGCTTAAGCAACTTCCCATTTACAATTTGATAATCCGGAAATTTATGCGGCGAAGCTGAGATTCTGTCAAATAAGTTCGTGTACCAAGTGTCAGTTGAAGTATCAGAGGGTGAGATGACGTCAATAACATCTATCGCAATCGGTGCTCGAGAAAGAGCATCGGCAACCTTGTTCTCAGAGCCCTTCCTATACTCAATGTCAAAGTTAAACTGTGATAGACGCAAAGCCCACCGAGCTAAGCGTCCTGTTGGTGATTTCAAACTAACTAACCACTTAAGACTACTATGGTCTGTATAAACCTTGGTTCTGAATGGTGAACCATCAATGTACCCTCTAAATTTTTCCAAAGCAAAGATTAAGGCATTCAACTCCTTCTCGGTGGTCGAATGGTTCCTTTCTGAACTGGAAAGTGTCCTACTTGCGTAAGCTACTGCGTGCTCATGACCATCGTCATCAAATTGAGACAGCGCACAACCCAGTCCAACATCCGAAGCATCTGTCGAAATAATAAAAGGTCTGTCGAATTTAGGGACACTTAAAATAGGAGCAGAAACTAAAAGTTCTTTAATTTTATTAAAAGCTTCGAGACTCTTGTCATCCAAGTGAAATGATGCTCCTTTAGGTAATTTTCTCGTTAACTTATTCAATGGTGAACTGACAGAAGAGTAGTTATTAATGAAACGTCTATACCACGACACCATTCCTAGGAACCTTCTGAGCTCTTTCTGGGAAGATGGTACAGGAAATTCAACTATGGATTTGACTTTCTCACCGTCTGTTCTTAAACCGCGTCTATCAACCATGTAGCCAAGGAATCTCAAGGAAGACCGGCAAAATACTGACTTCGGTAGGTTTATAGTTAGGCCTGCCTCCTTCAACTTTTCACAAGCTTTGTTCAGAAGTGACATGTGTTCTTCGAATGTATTAGAGATAAGTATGACGTCATCAACATAATAAAAAATGTTATTAGCAAATTCCGGGCCAAAAACTTTATCCATTAATCGCATCATTCTAGCAGTAGCATTGACAAGGCCAAAAGGCATCCTACGAAATTGAAAGGCTCCTAAACCAGGTACGGAGAAACAGGTTTTCTCACGAGAGGCGGGCTCTAATAAAATTTGAAAGAAAGCTGATTTAAGATCCAAAGAACTCATGTATTTAGCATTATTTAGCGAGTCTAAAATTTCCTGCACCTTGGGCATTGGATAAGTGTCAACCTTCGTTAAACTATTAAGTTTCCGGCTATCCAGGCACAATCTAAGCTCTCCATTAGTCTTAGGTACCAAAAGAATTGGACTGTTCCATGGTGAGTTACTCTTTTCAATAATGCCTAAATTTAACATGCTATCTATCTCTTTCTTAACGTATTCCCTATGATGAAATGGGATTGGATAGTATTTCTGTTTGACAGGTGCATGATCCCCAGTGTCAATCACATGTTCTTCGAGACTTGTACATCCCAGAGCATCCTCTGAGGCAGCTATGTTTTTAAAACTTTGAATGACTGATTCTAATTGTGATTTCTGTTTAGGAGATAGATCCTCGAGATCATGCAAGTGAATGCTATTGTCCTTAAGAAGATTCATGCTATAAGAGCATTGGCTAGTAGCCTCAAATTTTAAAATGTCAGCACAGAGCTGAAAGGTCCTCAAAAAATCTACTCCCAAAATAATTGGAGTGTTAATGTCTTCACAAATATAAAAATCAATAAAATGCACTTTAAGTTTAAAAGAAATGGGTATAGTGACCCTCCCTAAAACTGAAAGTTGCGCACTGTTGCCAACAGCTAAAATATAATCACATGTCTGCAAAGGAAAGTTTAAGCCTTCACTTTGCAATAAGTAGTACGCTGACCTACTCATCACTGACACGGAAGCTCCGCTATCGGCCAAAGCATTGCACTCCAGTCCTAAAATGCTAATCGACAGAAAAGGCCTGGGATCTCCAGTGTCCTTTTCAAATAAAGGTGTCGAATTAAATTCTTCATCATTCACAGCTAAGTGTGGCCGTGATTCAACAATCTGGTCAGGGGCGTGTCTATTCTCAAAAACTTTATTACTTAATCTAGACCTAACCTCTGACCGCTTAACTAGTTTTTTGAGCAATCGCAAAATCTAGCAGTTACACCTGGTTTCCTGCATCTAAAGCATACCCGGTCAGGATGAACGCTACAGTTGCTATAATGATGGTCCCCATCGCATTTTAAACATTTGACAGCTGCGACAGCTCTTGGCTGAGAGTTTGCACGCGATGTCGAAGGAAAAGACCCAACATTATTGTAATTGTTGCAAAAGTCAGGAATAATGGCGTTCCTTCCAGCATTTAAGAAACCTCGGTTTTCGCATTTAAATTGTGATACTTCTAAGCGTGAGCAGATGTTCTTCAGATCCCGAATAGAGTTTATATCAGTTAAAGCCAAGCGTGATATAAAGAAAGTGTTCATGTTTGTCATTATAATCTCTAATTGGTCAGTTTCGGAAAGTGGTTTGGATAAACGAGAAAATAAGCTCTCCATAATGTTTATAAAACTCTTAATGCTTTCATCCCTACCCTGAAGACGAGATCTGATTTGGTTCAACAAGCAACGTTCATATTCAACAGGTTGAAACTCCGATTTTAACAAATTGACAAACTCCGTAAAAGAATGAAATTGCGACCTATTGTTACGAAACCACAGTAATGCTTCTCCGGTAAACAAATGCACCGCATTCCTAAGAAGTTCTGAATCAGAGACCTCGGAGGAGTATTTCAATTCCTCCAATCGGAAAATAAAATCATGGACAGGGGTTCTCCCATCATAAAAGAGGTTCCATTTCAAAACTTGCGAACTGCGTTTGTGAGACAAGACAGAAGAGCTCTCATTAAGGCGAGGGCTAGCATCAGCTTCAGGGGATTGACCAGCGGTCTGGTTACATGATAAAGTTGCAAGTGACCCAAAGGCTTTTGCCACCAAGGCTATCTTCTTAAGCTGTTGCTCTGATGTAGGATAGTTAAGCTTTTCCAACCTTAGTATGACGTGCGACAAACGAGACAGACACCTGCGCCTGCACGACGTCGTCGAGTGATCAGCCTGCAGAACAGCATTCACCTTCTCCTCGCAGACCTGGAATTCGTTGTCAAAAGACAGGGTTGAAAGGTAGGTGTTTGCTTTAGTGTGGTCGTGTGGTGTGCCCCTAACTGATCTTAGCTGTTTCCTTAAATCATCTACGGTCACCTCGTCATTGACATCGTGGCCTCTACTCCTCACTTCAAACAACAGTTCGTCTTTTGTAAGACAGTCTACATCGACATGTAAAGACATGTTGAGAAATTAAATTTAATACAATTCAAAGCAGTGCTTATTTAACGTAGCTATAGATAAAATATGCTTAATGCAGCAAACAAAAGTAAAACAATTGCCAAATAAAAACAATAAAGGCAAACAAAGTAAAACTTTGCACTTTAAATCCCAACACACAAGCCAGTAAAAAATAAAAAAATGAAATAGGACTTTGTCCTCAAGCAAAATAAATCAACAAAAAGGAAAAAAAAAATGCCTGTGTGCTGAGTAAAGGAAAGTAAAGCTTTACGAAAAAATGCAAAGTAGCTTAAACCTTAAATACAATGAAATGCATTCATTAGTACATCTCATTCAAAAAAAAAAAAAAAAAGGAAAACAAGCGATAGCGAACACAAAAAAATAAAATTTTAATGAAATTAATAAGCAAAAGAGAGGTAGCGATTTTGCTTCACCGGCCCCACGTTGGGCGCCAATTATAACATGTGAGGGTAATTTTTGTGGATTAGATGATAGTCCACACACATTTGATGTAATGCCAGGCTAGACCAGTGAAATCGTGAGCCTTGGGGTGGGGTCGGCTTAGGCTGGATGGCAAGCAAATCACTCCCTCTCTGTATGATCACCTTTTTTTTTTTTAAAGTGGGTAGTTAAAAAAAAAAAGAAAAGTTAAATCTTTGAACAGCCAAAAGATGGAAAATAATTTTTAGATAAGAGAGGGCGCCACGTACTTTAACCAACCTAGCACGAAGGATTTAATTAAAAATGCAGGTGTTTGCTTTCACTTGGTTTCTTTGTATTAAAAAAAAATTAAAGGGTAGGTTGAGACTTTTTTACAACCAAATTCTTAATACACATCAATATAAAAGGTAATTCACCAATAATATTGCCAACAACCAAGAATGGTTGGCCTCGGCAAAAAGAAAAGAAAAAAAAAAAAAATAATTAAGACAATGAAATTAAATCACCATTTGGGAAGTGAATTCAGTTATTGCTAGGAAGGTTGAAATATGAAATGTTGAATATTCACTTCCCAAAAATAGCGGTCCAATAATAAGTTGGATCAACAAATTCAATTACGCATTAAAACTGAGAAAATGGTACACAAGTGGGTTTTGCCCTTGAAACTACATGTGAAGGAAAAAAAAACAGCCTACACCAAATTAATTAATGTAAATTTAAATGGTTCGCTTTAGAGCTAGATGAACTGTCAATTAAGTATAGATTAACGGATGAAATGGTACAGAAAATTCCTTTGTTCGAAAGGATTAATAAAAAAAGCGGGTAGATTTTTATAAAAAAAAGATTGTGTGAAATTGATTTGGAAAAGGAGAATGTCTTGCCGTGTGCTGTGCAGATGCTGAGATAAATGTGGAAAGATGTCACCTGATGTTTGTATGGCAGGCGGTGTATGAAAGGTGCGTGCGGCAAGAAGGCAAGGAAAAGCAGGGGTCAACGCGACAGGCTCTCGCTGGTTTCCTCTGTGCGCTTTCTTGCAGCCGCAGTGCCTCGGTGTCTCTCACGCAGAAGTATAAGTATGCAGCGCAGCAGCGCAGGATCTCCGTATGCCTCAGCCCGAAGGTAGCCCGTACCAAAGAACCGAACGATTAGTCTGAAAAGTATTGTTAGAATTAGGCTAGGAAGGCACAAAAATAAACTTTCGACCTGAAAGGGGAAGATTCCAGAAGGTCAAGTCAAAGATCAAAAATCTGCAACAAAATGGCTGACAGTTTCAACAAAAAAAAAAAACTAAGAAATTGATTGGGGGTATGCTTACTCGGTTCACGTAAGGTTAATGCTTAGCCGCTGCTGGATGAAACCTGCTTCTCACAACTACAGTTGATTTCTTCAAAAAAATGAGACATTTAATTGTCAGGTAATAATGCTGTGGACAAAGGAAATGCGTTTCGTTAGCATCAGACACAAAGACACCGCGCGAAGCCGATTGTAAACCAAAGGATAAGGCACTCACCGAATTGAATTGTTGTTTTCCACAAAGGAATTAAATACTGAAGTTAAATTATATAAAAATGGCCATGGCGGGCCGACGCAAAGCTGGGACCAGGAATTTAATCCGACCTTTCTCACGTCATGTTACGACGGTGGTCCAGAAAAGATAAAGTGCCGTCCTCCGGCGAGTTGCGAATTATGTCTCATCATCCTTGCTATAGTGTCGTCCGTGACCTCCGTAGAGTACGTAAACAAAGTCGATGGATTCACTTGGTGACACTGCTTTGCACTGAAACGAGATTTCGAGCCCGTCCGACCAAACACTTCCGTAACCATGCTTGACATGTATTCGTGTTGCGTTCTATGTAAAGATTGCGACAAAAACTAGTTGATTTTTAACGAAAACAGATGATAAATGCCGTGGATCGATATCGATTCACGACGATAAAAGTTAGGTTAGACGTCACTGTGTCATTAGTAACGACCAGAGACAAACTAAAAGGGAAGCATAGACTAGAATAAAAAAAAAAATAAGATTGAAAAGCAATTAGTCTATGCTGAATGGTTGATTACTATTTTTTTTTTGTTAAAAGATTTCGATTTGGTATTAAAAGAAAGAATTAGAATTAAACAAAGAAAATTGTTTATAATTTGGTTGGATTAATCTCCACTCATTTAAACAGATGGCGCTAGCGTCTATGCTCAGCGTTCTCAAAGTTGCCAGATCATAAAAAATATAACCAAAGAGATGTTACATCTACTCATCCATCAGTTGTTATTTGCTCAGCGATCGAGTACGACGTGCCGAGCGAAATAATAAATACCTGTCCTTTTGTTGTATACGGTCCCGCCTGCGCCGGCCGGGAACCGGTTTACGCGCGATGGAAAATCAACCTGATGCAGATGCTAATACGGTTGAGAGTGCAATAACGTTAGATAGTGTAAACAATGTATCGGATGGAGAACCCAGCATGGATTGCGCTGACATAGCCACGCTAAATGAAGTGTTGTCGGAAGATTTGAATAAAAAAAGAGAACATGAAAGTAATTCTTCAGAAGAAGGCTTCACTACCGTCACTAGGGCGAAGTACCGGCGTAGAAATAGCAAGGATGATGTGCACTCACAGCCTGCGGGCCCCCAAGAGTTCCAAGTGTGTGTGACTTGTAAAACAGTCTTACCCAAACAACTTGCCTTAGCTCGTTTGTTCAAGGAAAATAAAATAAATGGTATTAACCGGGTGAAATATACTAATCCATTCAAAATTTTGATCACATTTGATAGTGAACGTGATATGGCAAGACTTTTACAGTGTACAACATTTATCGATCTTCAATGGAGATGTCAGAGGACCCTGGAAATAGGCATCTCATATGGAGTTATTAGGGACATTGACATGCAATATACAGAGGAGGACATTCTAAAGGACCTCTCCTGTGACGCTGCTGAGATTGTATCTGTCAAAAGGTTAAATAAGCGGGAATATAACGAGGATGCCGCCACAGGTTGGGTGAAATGTGAATCAATTCGTTTAGGGTTTAAGAGTCCCTCATTACCGCCGTATGTATATAGTATGGGCTTAAGAATTAAGGTCGACCCTTACATCTTCCCAGTTACCCAATGCTCCCGTTGTTGGAAGTTCGGGCACACTCGTCAATTATGCCCATCAAAAAAACCTGTTTGTCCCAAATGCGGCAATAACCATGAAAATTGTGAAGTAAAAACATTCAGATGCGTGAATTGCTCTGGAAATCATATGGCCCTGCAGAAAATATGTCCAATATTTTTGAAAGAAAGACGAATACGGGAACTCATGTCAGAGTTCCAGTGCTCATATAGAAAAGCTCTCACCCTATATGTCCCACCGTCTCCGGTCCCCAGCTTAACGACGGAGCTAAGAAGCAATGTTGCACCGCAATTAAATTCAATGGAACGCCCGGGACCCTCAGACCCCGAATCAAGGAATCAAGCTCACGAAACGGATATCGAACCGACACAGAAAAAGAGATTGATGTCTGAATTGTTTAACGGCGCCAAGGGACCTTCCTCGAAGCCAGTTAAGAAGCAGAAAATACAGCGACGGCAGCATCGACCACCCACTCCAGTACCGAGCATGATGGACGCCGATTGGAATGATATGTGGCAGTCGGAACCCTCGGTGGATGGTGACCAAGGAGCCGAAAAGAATCAAGAGTGCTCTGAGGGAAGTAAATCTACACCAGACTTTAGTTTTAGGCGTTTGCTAATAAGGCTTAAAAGTATTGTACTCAACGAGGCGGCTTGGGAGATTAAAATACAACAGATAGTCACAATATGTTTAGAATGGGTAGTATCTAAGGTAGTGAACAATATTTCGTCAGGATCTTGGTTAAAATATCTGTTTAATGGCACATAGAGGTAATCTGTCTGTACATCTTAATATAGTTCAGTGGAATTGTCAAAGTCTGAGGCCTAAATGTACATCATTTGAGTCCCTACTTGCACAAGAAAAAATCCATATAGCCGTACTTAGTGAAACTTGGCTCGAGCCGGAATCTAATTTTAAGATTAGTGGTTATAATGTCCACAGGTTGGATAGACCTGACGGTTATGGAGGCGTTGCAATCCTAACTCATAAGACGATCAGAGCAATCAAAAGTCCATCCTCCTGTCCTAATGTAGGTATTGAGTTTTTGCATGTTAAAATTCTAAATTATCGACACATTGAAAATATAATATCAGTATACTGTCCCTCCACCGTTAGAACTGTCCAAAATGACTGGGATTGGGTGTTTTCACACGTCAATGCTAAATCTTTGATATTAGGGGATTTTAATGCTCACCATTCCAATTGGTCCAATAAAATAGACCAAAGAGGCTCACAATTATTTGATTCAATGATCGATCACAGTTTTATCAATTTAAATAATGGTGAATCCACCAGAATCCGCCTAGTAAATGGACATCTCCAGCAGTCGGCTCCGGATGTATCATTTGTTTCATCCGACTTAGCTACGCTAATTTCTTGGAAAGCTACCAATGAATCACTTGGAAGTGATCATATTGTAATCAAAATGTCAGTCCAGGTTAAAACAACCCAGAGTTTTCTGCCAAAAAGGAATTTTAAAAGAAGTGATTGGAAATCATACACCTCATTTATAGAAGACTCTTTTACAGACTTTAGTTTACCCACCGACCCTCAGGAGTTCTATGATAAGTTTCAATATACCTTACAATCAGCGGCAGAGAAATTCATCCCTTTGACTAAAATACCGCAGCATGTTTGTGATAAATTCGTCCCTAAACCCTATTGGTCGGCTGAACTGTCAAGAATAGTTGCCGAACGGCGTCTAGCTCTCGCCAATCTTAGATACTGCCCTTCACCAGCAAATTTAGAGAAATTACAGGAAAAAATAAGTAACGCTCAGAGAGCCATCCGATTGGCCAAATGTAAAGCCTGGCAAGAGTTTTGTTCAGCTGTAGACGAAACTACGTCATCATCAGACATGTGGCGTAAAATGAGGTGGCTAAAGGGTCATGGTACTGGCGCACGTAATCGATGTGTGGATAAACAACAAGCCGAAACTATCCTACACGATCTTACCCCTGATTTCGTGAGTCCACCTCGACCGCAATTCTGTTCCTTGAATAGCCACCTTGAGTCTTCGATAACGATTCAAGAATTAGAGAATTCGATCAAAAACAATGATACTGCCCCTGGTCAGGACGAAATATCTTTTTCAATGATTAAATACTTACCAAGGATAGGTAAGAATATCTTAGTAAAACTATACAATATTATCGTTTCTACCCCCTTTGTACCTTTACAATGGCGCCAAGTTAAGATAATTCCGATCCCTAAACCAGGAAATGATACCAACCTTCCACCTAAATTTAGACCGATATCATTAATTTCATGTATTTGCAAAATTTTACATTCTATTCTAAACAAAAGACTGGAGTGGTATCTTGAAAAGAATCAAATGTACTCAGATAATATGGTAGGGTTTCGTAAGGGTCGATCTTGCTTTGACAATCTCTCTCGTTTAGTTACCCATGTCCAAACAGGGTTTTCTAGAGATCTACTAACTACATCATGCTTTATTGACATATCCAGCGCCTACAATAATGTAGATATTACCACCCTTTTGACAAAGCTAGATGATCTCGGAGTGGGCTCGAAAATATGTAATTACCTGTGGTCATATTTAAGAGAAAGACAGTTGACAATCTCGACAGACCAAGGTGTTTTTTCGAGATGTACAGGTTGTGGGTTGGCACAAGGTGACCCCTTATCCCCACTTCTGTTTAATGCGGCAACCATCGATATATGCAGAAGCATAACCAATGTACATATTTCACAATATGCCGATGACTTTATTTTATATATATCAAATAAGAGCTTAGATACAGCTATGAGGGAACTTAAAATTGCATGTTTAGAATTAATCAGGCTTTTGGTGGCTTTAGGTTTAGAAATATCGTTGGGTAAGAGTAAATTATGTATATTTAAGAAGGGTTGTTTTCGAAGTCAGGTCAATTTTAATATTAATAGCTGCTCCGTTCCATTGGTGCGTCATATAAAATATTTGGGTTTGTGGCTGGACAGTTCGTTAAGATGGGCAAAACACATTAATGAAACGATTCAGAAAGTGTCAAAATTAATTAACCTACTGAAAGTTTTGTCTGGACCCGGGTGGGGTGTACATCAGAAACATCTCAGGCGACTATACATATCTGTTATTCGTAGTAGAATAGATTACGCTAGTTTTCTATATGATAACAGTTGCAAAACCAACTTGCTTAAATTAGACAGGGTACAAAATCAGGCACTACGTGTGATAGGCGGTTACATACGAAGTACACCGATTCATGTTATGGAGTGTGACTTATCTCTCCCACCCTTAAAGATTAGAAGAAAGTTTTTAGCCGGAAAATATTTGTTAAGATCCAAATCCTTTAATGATCATAATACAATTAAGACCCTGCGAGATCTACAATTAGTTAGCAACTCGCGATATTGGTCCAATAAGGAACTTCCTCTTCTTCTTAAGACGCACATCTTCTTAGATAATGTACCTGTCCATTCCAGGGATTTGCTAGAGATGTTTACTTTGGAGACCTGGGTCAGTAGCATAAGTTTGAATGAAATAGTTAGAAGCTCTGTTCCTCTTATCAATCGCGCGAAACGTTCTTATAGTTGCCATGAGCTGAGATCGATTTGTAACAACTACATCAATCAAGAATATAATGGGTGGCATAAACTATTCACTGATGGCTCTAAAGATGACTCGGGATCTGGTGCCGCACTCTTAGACCCGCACCTTCAATGTCATACGAAGCTTAAGATTGAGGCTAATATTTCTATAATGCAGGTCGAGTTGATTGCTATAGCTGAAGCTCTTACTTACATTGACTCAATTAATTTTGATAAATTCGTCATATTGACGGACTCTAAAAGTTCCTTACAACACTTGGCTCGATGCCCCTCACAAGTGCGAGGATCACCGATTGCCTACCGAATTTTAGAACTAATCTTAAAGCTTCAAAGCAATGATAAAAGTATTAGACTTCAGTGGATACCCTCCCATATTCAACTCAAGGAGAACGATGATGTGGACTTGCTGGCAAAACAAGCAATTGGAGATGGTATCCCGGTGTCGATCCTACCACTGCCTTCGGACCACATTAAGTTAGTAAGGGAGGAATGCAGGATAGTATGGCAAGAGTATTTTGACGAAAGGTCAAGAGAGAAAGGTATCTGGTTTCGGACTGTACAGCCACAAATCCATAAGTTTCCATGGATTGAGAATGCCCAACTTAGCAGGGAGAAAATGAAAACAGCTCTCAGGTTGCGCTCCGGACACATTCCATCGAAGAAGTTCGCATTTTTAATGAAAAAAGAACCGTCGCCAAATTGCAACGAGTGTGGAGTAGTTGAGGATGTAGTGCATATCTTGATGGAGTGTGTCCGGAATGAAGCCTTTAGGACAAGATGTTTCGGTCAACGCAGATCGATGCATATTGGTTTCCTGAATGGCATTTTGGCCTCCCCTATGTCGGGAGAGGCTGAAATGTTATTTAGATTAGCTTATTTAGGTCTAAGTAAGAATTGATTGTAAGTGATGTAATTGTAGTCATCAACAGGGCGATATGGTCGCACAGCGACAAAGTCCCTTAAAATAAATAAAAAAAAAAAAAAAAAAATCTACTCATCGGTAGATGGCATTAGCTGTCGAATATTGCTTGTTTATTTTGACGTGTAACAGTGGCAAGTTGGATTCAAAATTGGTGCCTTTAGCAGATAGAATAATATTTGAATGTTTTATGTTGACCACTTTCAAAATTAATATTAAAAAGTAAACATGTTTTTTTTAAATCATTTATTTTATATTGCTTATACTACTACTACTACAGCCTATTTGCGTCCCACTTCTGGGCACAGGCCTCCCCTCATCATGAGAGGGTTTGGGCTATAGTCCCCACGCGGGCCCAGTGCGGATTGGGGACTTCACACACATCTTTGAATTACTTTGCAGATGCGTGCAGGTTTCCTCACGGTGTTTTCCTTCACCGAAAAGCACAGTGGTTAATTCAAATAGAATTTCACACAAGTAAACTTAGAGGTGCAAGCCGGAATCGAAACCCTGACCCTCTGCATGAGAGGCGGTAGGTCGAACCACTAGGTCACCACGGCTATAATGTTGCTTATAACAGTACTGTAATAAACATACTTGGTTAAATAATAAATAACAAGAATACAAATTAAAATATGTTTTAATTTCTATCACCTAGAACCTTACAATCTACATCCATACTGATATTATAAATGCGAAAGTAACTCATTCCTATTTATGAATTTTTATTTAAAGTACTTTGCATTTATAACACATCAATTATCTAAACTGTATCTTCTTCATCAATTAACATGGTAATCAGTAGGTACTTATTGCGAATTCAAATTTCACAACATTTTTCATTAAATCATACTCAAGAAATTCAAATACAACCATCGCTGAGACTGACTGCTAAACAAACTCTGCAGAAAGCCTTTTTCAAAATTACAAATTCACATTACAAATAAATCCATATTAATATCCATATCCATATTAATATTATAAATGCGAAAGTAACTCTGTATGTCTGTCTGTTACCTCTTCACGCTTCAACCGCTGGACCGATTGAGATGAAAATTGGCATGCAGATAGTTGGGGTCCCGGGAAAGGACATAGGCTACTTTTCATCCCGGAAAAGCGCATAGTTCCCGCGGGAGCGCGATAACCGAATCCCTCGCGGGCGAAGTCGCGGGCAGAAGCTAGTTAATATTATAAATGCGAAAGTAACTCTGTCTGTCTGTCTGTCTGTCCGTTACCTCTTCACGCTTCAACCGCTGGTCCGATTGAGATGAAATTTGGCATGGAGATAGTTGGGGTCCCGAGAAAGGACATAGGCTACTTTTTATCCCGGAAAAACGCATGGTTCCCGCGGGAACGCGATAACCGAATTCCACGCGGGCGAAGTCGCGGGCAGAAACTAGTTAATATTATAAATGCGAAAGTAACTCTGTCTGTTACCACTTCACGCTTCAACCGCTGGACCGATTGAGATGAAATTTGGCATGGAGATAGTTGGAGTCCCGGAAGAAGACATAGGCTACTTTTTATCCCGGAAAAACGTATAGTTCCCGCGGGAACGCGATAACCGAATTCCACGCAGGCGAAGTCGCGGGCAGAAGCTAGTGTAATATATAAAATTGACAGTATTTGTAACCAAACTTCTCCGAAACGGCTCGACCGTTTCGTATGAAACTTGGTGTGTATGTTCAGTAGGTCTGAGAATAGGACGAAACTATTTTTTATACCATAAAAAAAATCTAAGGCGGTACGAAGTCCGCTGGGTTAGCTAGTATTCAATTTTTTTTTCTCAACTACTCAGTGCTCTGCATACTTATGGGAATACTAGCTTCTACCCGCGACTTCACCCGCGTGGAATTCGGTTAACGCGTCCCAAGCGGGAAGAACCTAGTAAGGATATATGGGAATATTGCTGAATTTCTTCGATGAAAACATGAATCTTCACAGGAGTCATATTCTGAATTTCGTATCAATAATGTGTCTTTGTAAAACTTTTCTTCCCTATTTTTCTTTTCTGGGATTCAATCAGGGCTATCTTGATAGACTGACATTATTCTGAAACAGAAAATAACCGGCATGTTTAACAAAACCGAAATGGAATTCAAAGAGGCATGTTAAGCCTTAGGCCCTTTGCACTGCATTTCACGGGCATGGCGATCGTGCCGTGACCGTGTGCATGTGAAAAGGGCCTCATAGTGCGTTTACATTTAATAAACGTGCCCGTGAACGTCGTGTTGAACGCCGTTCATGTAAACACAATAAAAGCAGAGTGTTTACACGGCCGCGGGCGTGCTAGTCAGTGCAAGGATGGCAGACGACGAGGACGTTAATCTCGTGGGCGCTAACTGCTTTGGATTTCATTTACTTTGTTGGCGGATCTGAGTAATAGTCACGTTTTTTATACACTGAATATAATTTAATTCACTTATCTTGAAAATATTACAATTTTACACCAATAAAATTTTAGGAACGTCCGTTCGCCCTTTATGAAACTTATAACACCAACAAGAGACAGGTCCGACAGCGACCTCATTCACTCTAAAGATACGTTCAAGTTAAAGTAAGTACCTAGGCTGCGTTCTGAAATTACTGAGACGTGTTAATTTAAATTAACATTCCTTCCGGGGCAGGAAAGAGAAAATATTACAACTGAAAATCTATACAAAGCTGAAAATATATCTGAATACAAACACTAAAATTCTATCTGAATACAAATCTGAATACTCTGAATAACGCAAGCCATGAACTAAATATACAACAGTACTGAATAAATCTTAACTAAATATTATATGTTTACATTATTTACAATTAGACAACTTGTTTTAGCCTTATTGTAACATTGGTAACTTACACAATTTAATTACAGGTCTGACTAACTCGCCATTTTGAGTTCTTAATTTAACTGATCTTACAACTGAATCTTTACCTGAATACAATTCAATAACCCTACAGGCGTTGCATTGCAAAGGCGGTGAATTTTCATCTCTGATTAAAACAAGATCATCAACTTTCTAATTCTTCGTCACTCATTTTAGACTGATTACTGAAAAAAGAAACCCGAAATTTACTTAATACCTTTTGAAGGTGTCCTGATTGTAAAACTAAGTTACGAAATACAATAACAAACTGATAAGCTGATAAGATAACGATTGAATGACAGACGTCAAATGTCAATAGAGGTGCGTTCCGTTTCACGCTATTGACGCAGCACTCGCTTTCACTGACAGTTCGCTTTGACAGCTAAATACAGAATGTCCGTTATTGTGGCAGCACCGACTTCACGCCGCCGCATTCACACACCGATGATGTAGGTATCGCCGCTTTTCTCGAACTTACGGATCAAGGGGATGGCATGTCGAATCTGACAGCGTGCGAGCGGGATGCATTTATACATTTCTTAATGTGAAAGATGAGAGAAGTAATAGATTTTTTGTCCTTATCGGCGTACCAGCTTTTTTGTATTTGCCACAGCTGAGCTGTGGCAAACAAAAGAGTAGTCATTATGTCAGTGTGACTTCGTGTAAACAACAAAATTATTTGATATAAGAGAAATATTACAGATATTTTATGATAGTGCACTGTTCTTACTAATATACGTTTGCCCCTATAAGATAGCGATTATAATTCGCTCGACCATCAGGTATAAAAGACGTACCCAGCAAAATTATGAAAACATAACCTTTCGTGCGTAAGTATTTCATTTTGGCCATTTAAACTCATCTTGTTCGGTATGATAGCGTTACGTAAGTTATATTTAGCTCATGTTCTATTAAATTGATCAACTATCTTTGAATAATAACATAAATGAATCATTTTCAAAATACCGATGTTTTTAATATTATCCGCTCAAATTACGATGTTGCTTACTATGTATGCCACCATGAGTCAAGCTGTATTTTTAATTTAGCCACGGTTCGGGATACCAGCCATGAAATATAAGAGTGCCCACCAGATACCCAATATCTGGGGAAAAGCTATGCTGCAAAAATAAAATAAATAAACTCAGGATAATAATATGAATGTGTAAGTCACTGTGTTAGTAACGCTTTCACACGAAGTAGTAACTAGTAATGAGAAATAATGATGATCAACTGAGAGATTTTTTACCGACTTCACTAAGGAGAAACGTCAACATTCGACGGGATCTTTTTTGGATTTATGTACACCGAAAATAAATGAGTAAACATATACTTGCATTTTCATTTCTTCTGTAGTAGGTACCTGGTATCTACCTAGCTAGAAATACAGGGAGTCCATTTTGGTGGACTAATCTGGGAATCTCTCAAAACATGGAAAAACCTGTAATAAAAACTACATGTCTTTATAACAGGTCTTTCCGTGTTAGGAGCCACTCTAGTAAATATCTTCTGTATATATAAAAGCCATGTAGATGGCTGAAATTTGGTAAGCAACCTACATTTACCACTATTGTTTCTCTAAATCAAATTCATCATCATCAAATTTCATGTTTCTAGGCCCAGCGGTTTAGAAGTTACATACAAAATTTCAACCCTTTTTTTATCCCTTTAAGGGGGGAATTTTCAAAAATTCTTTATTAATATGCTCACTAACGTTATAAAAGGAACCTCCTTGCCAAGTTTGATGTTTTTAAGCCTAGCGGCTTCGAAGTTTCATACAAACTTTCCACCCCCTTTTTACTTTATAAAGGGAGAATTTCCAAAAAATTCTCTATTAATAGTCATTTACGTTGTAAAAGGAACCTCTCTGCCAAGTTTCATGTCTCTAAGCCTAGCGGTTTAGAAGTTTCATACAAACTTTCAGCCCCTGTAAACCGAACTTTTTCCTGCCCCGGGACTCGATTGTGCGCGCCACTCATATTGAACTCGTATTGAAAAACTACTGGTCATTATAAGCATCGCAAACAGATGGCCAACTACAAGGCCGCTGCGGGTCAGCTAAGTACGCGCTGAATTCATTTTCTTTTCGATAACTCCTAAGATATTCATTTAAATTGCATGGTGTAAATGGCAATCATTAAGTGCAAGAAATGCTTAATCCTATCCGTATCCCTCTAAATACTGCTACTGCTACTATTAGTACTACTACTACTACAGCCTATTTGCGTCCTACTGCCTTCTTTTGATGAGGGGAGGCCTGTGTCCTCTAAATTACTTTCCAAATAACACATTATGTGGGACCATTTTTACATGGGAACAATTCCTAGAGCCCTGTTAGGGCTCATTTATGTCATAAAAGAAACCTTTTTTTCCAAATTTCATGTTTCTAGGCCCAGTGGTTTAGAAGTTACATACAAACATTCAACCCTCTTTTTACCCCTTTAGATTTGAAATTTCCAAAAATCCTTTATCAATTGCTCACTAACGTTATAAAAGGAACCTACCTGCCAAGTTCGATATTTTTAAGCCTAGCGGTTTAGAAGTTTCATACAAACTTCTAATCCCCTTTTTACCCCTCTTAAACGGGAATTTCCAAAAAATCTTTAATAATGCTCACTTACGTTATAAAAGGAACCTCTCTGCCAAGTTTGATATTTTTAAGCCTAGCGGTTTAGAAGTTTCATACAAACTTTTATCCCCCTTTTTTACCCCTCTAAAGGGGGAATTTCCAAAAATTCTTTAATAACGCTCACTTACGCTATAAAAAGAACCTCCCTGCCAAATTTCATGTTTCTAGGTCTAGCGGTTTAGAAGTTTCATACAAATTTTCAACCCCCTTTTTACCCCCTTAAAGGGGGAATTTCCAAAAATCCTCTCTTAGTGCTCCCCTACGTTCCCTAAGGAACCTGCATGCCAAATTTTAGCTCTCTACGACCAGTAGTTTCGGCTCTGCGTTGATCGATCAGTCAGTCAGTCAGTAAGTTTCTTGTTTTATATATATAGAAGATAAGAACACTCTAGAACATTCAAATAGTTAAGTAGTTCTTTTACACTTGTCAAAATCACTTGGATTTTTCTAGACACTGTTCACTTTTGATTCCCAATTGATCTTTACCCGACTGCAGAGACAATTGAACTGACGAAAAGTCGCTGGATTTCAGTTTATATACTTTTCGACACCGAAATTTCTAGTATGAGATCACTCTAGAACATTTAGGAGTACATCACTTCAATTTCGTTTTTTTTTGATCACTTGTAGCAATCTTGAGGGGGATTTTTTAGATTATTCCATAAATTTCTGGATTATTCTTAAACATTCCCAATTATATAAAACAGTCTACAATTATTTAAAAAAAATATCAGATTATTTAAGAAGTTACTGGAATTTTCTTGAACATTCTCAAATTTCTAAAACAGTCTACAATTATTGAAAAATTTTCTAGATCATTCAAGATGTTTCTGGAACTTTCATTCTCAACTAATTAAAACAGTGCAATTATTAAAAAAAAACCGGATCATTCGAGATGTTTCTGGAACTTTCTCGAACATTTTCAATTAATTAAAATGAAAATAGTTTGCTAGATCATCTCAGGAATTTTGAGATCTATCCAGATCGGTTAGAAAAGGACGGATATTTTTTTTTTCAGATTTTTGCCTCCCACAACCACCCACTTCCACCCACCGCGACCAAACTCCCTTACTATCATCTACGTACTAAGGGGTATTTACCACCCCAACGGGAAGTTGATTGGAGTTGGTGGTAATAGAGAAAGCCGTGTCTTTACGAACAACACCCTTTACTTTACACCCTTTATATATATATATATATATTAAGATTAAGATTTATTATGCACAGCTGGTTCCTTTTCTCTTTCGTTTTTAAACATTTATGTATAAAAACAACACCGCGCCCGGCCGCACACATCCAACCGAAACCGTCCTACCTTGCCGAAAGGTACAAGTTCCGAGCAACGAAACAAAGAGGAGATGAATCTATTGTGGTGAATTCCGTGTTGGCGATTGGGAAG